>VXAA01005636.1:29386-49392 GCA_013399115.1 Anseranas semipalmata
AAAAATAAAAATAAAAATAAAAATAAAAATTACCTTTGAAAAATGGCAAAGCTATTAAAGGTATATTTGCACAATTTGGTGCCAATTACTAAGTTGCCCTGAACCAAACCAAACCATATGAACCACCCTACTACTTCTCTGTGATTATCTTGCACTGAAGTCACCTACAATCCCCAAATCATTTTTAAAGATGAGATGAGGTTTGTCTCTTTTTACATACCTACTGGGTAGATGTCAGAGTGAGTCACTCCAAGACGAAAAAGGAAAGAGAAAGGGAAAATGAGAAAAAATAGGCACATTATAAGGAGAGGTTCATGTGACCTATTTTATACATCTAAATGTTTCTCCTACCAGGCTGGTCACTGTTAGTGAGCAGGCCAGAGAGAGGCTGAGGTGTGTAGGGACTGCAGCAGGGAATACAAAATTGTGCCAATGCTGCTGGTGGATTTCTCTCCCCCAAGGATGAAGAAGTTTCAAATACTTTCAAATTTGTTTTAAAGTGCAGGGAAAAGTGCATCTCTGAGGTGAACGGACACAGCTTCTTCAGCATGAAAGTTCAAGTGAGTGACCAGAGTCAAAGACTCTGAAGGCACAGGAAGGATCTGAGCTGTTAGCTGGGTGGCCGGCAGAGGTGCAAAGAACTCTAACACCTGTCTGCTCCCAGCCATCTCTGGGGATCCCTGGGGCAGGAGTCCATCTCACCTTGCTCTTATTGCTGCTTTACCACCTTCTAGCATCCTGAACAACAAATGTAGCCCACAATCAGTTTGGAAACAACTAGCATAAATAATCCTACTTTTCAGCTTCCTGGAGTTATTTTTGGAACGTCTGTGCTCCTGACACAGTTGTGGGTTATCAACATGAGTAACTCACTCTTTATTTCATTGGCAGATATATGTTGCATTGGATGACAAATTCAGATGCAAGAAGCTGGGTAGGATGTTTGGGTGAAAGTCCATCACTTGAATAAGATCTGTTGTCATTCACATGAAAGAAGGTCAGTTTAGGCTTAAAATTTTAAAACTAAGTATATCCAACATATGTGTTAGAAAATCAAATCCGTGAACTCAGCATCTTCCATATTTTCTGTACTGCTTTTGGCTGGGATAGTTACTTTTCTTCATAGCAGCTCATATAGTGCTATGTTTTGGATTTGTGATTAAAACAGTGCTGATAACACGCCGATGTTTAGTTGTTGCAGAGCAGTGCTCACACAGAGCCAAGGACTTCTCTGCTTCTCGTGCTGCCCTGCCAGCGAGGGGCTGGGGGTGCACCAGGAGCTGGGAGGGGACACAGCCAGGACAGCTGACCCAGGCTGACCAAAGGGATGTCCTGTACCACATGGCATTGTGCTCAGCAATAAACACTGGTGGGAAAGAAGGAGGAAGGGGACATTCAGAGTTATAGCATTTGTCTTTCCAAGAAACCATTATGTGTGATGAGCGTTGCTTTCCTGGAAGTGGCTGAACACCTGCCTGCCGATGGGAAGCAGTGAATGAATTCCTTGTTTTGCTCTGCTTGCATGCACCGCTTATGCTTTACCTATTAGACTGTCTTTATCTCAACCCCCAAGTTTTTTCACTTTTACCTTTCTGATTCTGTCCTCCATCCCACTGGGGATGAGTGAACGAGCAGCTGTGTGATGCTGAGCTGCCTGCTGGGGTTAACCTGAAACACTCTCAAAGGTTAAATGCCTTGATTTTCCAAAAATTATAGAAGGCAACTGTATGACTAGGTTAGAACAGTGTTGAGGGTATGATTGCTTTGATGTGTTTCCTACAACCTTGGCCTTTGAACTTGCTGGCTACATACATTGTAACATTCGCTAGTGTTGCATACCTTGTGACACTACGATTATATTTGCCAGTAAGTAGTACATCCATTTTCAAGTGTAGAAGCCTTCCTTTAGGTAACTATCACTGAAACACCAGCTATAAATATTCTGCTATTCTTTTCAGTAAGGTCAAACATCAACTATCTGTTCAAATTTACTTGCAGAAATAAATCATCTATTCTGGGAAAGACCATCCATATAATTATACATTTCTAAACTGCCACAATATTGTATATTGACCATGATTGTCCATTTAGCAGAGTTTTCATTCTCTGAATTGCTTTTTTGGCCATCTCACAGCTCTGTGAGAGTTTTTCTGAGTTGACACAGTTCTCAAACTGGTAAATCTCAGTAATATTCTTCTGAGTAAATACATCCATGAGATTAGAGCCAGTCATTAACTGTCACTGCCTGTTGCATTTTGCAACCAGCAAACTAGTTTCATCAGGGTATTCACCATTTAGCTTTTGTGTTTGGTAAGAATTCCAGACTGTAAGTTGACTCGTCAAATTCAAATCCTTCCTTAGTCTTTGTGACCCTCTCTCTCAATGTCACTCATAGAATGCTGTATGTATGTGTAATATGTTCCCACATCTGCTCTCTTACTACAGCTAGCTGCAGCAAGACCCTTTCCAAGCACAAAATATTCCTTATTCTTTTATATATTTCTTTCAACATTCAAATTAGATTTTATTGAGCATTTAGAGCATTTAGAAAAATGTCTTCACTTTTTTTCATCTCCTTTTTGTTAGGCAACTTTGATAAGCCAAAGAACATTTTTTCAGCAATGGTGGCCTCCTGCACGTTTCTTTGACTTCAAGCTCACCTGCACGCTAATGAAATGCAGTCATGCTTGCCTCACCCTTCATATTCCTTTCTGACCTTTTTCCCCCAGCCCAGTCTGGATAGAGAAAATATAATTACATGTATCTACTAATACCTTCATATAATGGGCACTCTACCTCTCTGAGTGCCAGACTTATGCCAATTTGGAATCCCCAAATTTGTGCTGCATTGCAAAATGTTGGCCCAAGTATAACAGGCATAAAGAGCTAAAAGCGGCAGAATAACCAATCCACGCTGTAAGTATTTGCCAGGGTTGAAAATCTGCAAGAGTTATTCCTTGCTCTGCAGCATCACAATTGGATTGTGGAAACAGAAAGTCAGAGTCTCAGCCATAGATCAAGCAGAGCTCTTTGCCAGTATCACAGGAGCAAAGATGGATTGAGGCAAAGAAATCCCATAGAAAAGGTTCAACTTAGCTTTTTCACGGTGCAGAAGTGTGTTTTACCATGTGGTGCTTGGTCTGATGCAGGGTGCAGTCAGACAAGACAGATTGAATCAGTCTAATAGCTTGCTGCCTCTGAAAGGCCGCTCCTCTGAGTCAGCTTTGGAGCTCATCCTGCCCCTCAGTGAGCAACTTCCAGCCCCTAATCCAGCAAGAAAAAAAGGAAAGAAAAGAAAGAGAGAGAGACATTTCTGCTGGGTTTGTGAGTTGCATTTTCTCAATGAGGAAACAGGAGCATTAGAACCCAGATACTCACGGGGAAGGAGTGCATTAAATGGAGCAGGGATGGGTGGAGGGAAAATAGAAACCTTTCTCTCCTGTTATCTGAGAACTGTTAGGTCAGTTCAGCAGTGTCACCTGAGTGTCCTTTCCAAGGATGATGACACACCGTATTTGTATTTTCTGTGCTGTAAGTACGTTGAAATACATAGGAACCAGGGATAGAATACAATGATAGCATAAATTAAGTGACAGAGTAATTATCTTAAGCCCTTAAATAACTTTTTGAAAATCACCAAAGATATGACCCCTGTTAAAATAACACCATACAGTGCAAAAGCTAAAAAATACTTGCATTTATTTATGACAAGTTTCACTTCAGCCTTAATGCCATTTTTCACTTCCGTTGTAAGTTTGCCTGGGTTTCATACCAAAGGTTCAGGAGTATCCAGAACACGGAAACATTCCCCAGTATGCTGTAAGGATTGTAACACACTTTTTTCCTACCCTGAGCACCACCGACATGATCTATGTTGTACCTGATGGATACAGTTGTCCCTGGGGTACACACAGCCTGATGCCAGCAGTGAAGAGCCGATGTGTGGTCACCACCACAGGCCCAAATTTCTGGGCAGCAGGGAGTCACGCAGGAGAACTGTTAACAAACCAAGTATGGTATATTCAAGACAGCATTGGCTAAACTATTCAGTGGCTGTTCCTTGTAATTTTTCTGAATTTAGTCAGAATTTAGTCCTATTCCATAGAATAAAAACAGAATAAAATATTCAGAGACAGAAATTTAACATTTTCTGATGACATTTTGTCCAGAGACTCTGTGATTTTAAGATCAAGAGCATCATTTCCAAAGAAAAGTAAAGGTAAAAATGAAAGAAAGATACACTGCAGGTGTAATGGTTTTACTCTCTGGCTTATCTCATGCACCTTCCACTGCTTGCAATGTTTCAATCACTAGTGGTATTGAAACACCTCTAGCCTGCTTCTGTGGTGTGCCTGGTTTTTGTGTGCATGCTGTGGGTGACACTGACCATCAGGTTTGGGGCCGAGAAGGAAAGTTACCCCTGGTCACACAGGGAGGGATACTGGGGGCAGGTGGTGGGGCAGGTACTCTTTTCTACCCTTGCTTTTCTACCCTTGCTGGCTGGGCATCATTTCAGTAGTCTTGACTGGCAGGAGCAGAAGCAGGTACTGAGGTATTACAGTGTGGTGTTGAAGCCTCAGATATTGCTAACATCAGGTAAGTAAAACACCTGAGTGTCAAATACATAATGCTTTATGCACCTGATATATATTCATAGAATCATAGAATGGTTTGGGTTGGAAGGGACCTTAAAGATCATCTGGTTCCAACCCCCCTGCCATGGGCAGGGACACCTCCTACTAGACCAGGTTGCTCGAAGCCCCATCCAACCTGGCCTTGAACACTTCCAGGAATGGGGCATCCACAGCTTCTCTGGGCAAATAATATTCCAGATTATTTGCAATTAAACACCCAGTACTTTCCTCTCTCCCAACTCTTACAATTTTTTTTTTTCTAAAAATTATTCTAAAAAGTCATTTCCAGAGCAAACACTTAGGCATGAGCAATTACCTAAAGGAGATTGAGTGTGTTTAGGGAATAGTCCATCCAATGAAATGTACATTCTGATTCATCCCAGCCTAAAGTAAACAAAATACTAAACCTCTAAATTAGGTCACACGAACTGTGCTTGAAGTGCCTATTTCTCTCCAGTATTATAAGGAAACAAAGGTCAAGTTTGGATGCATTCCAAACACCCTATGTGTAGAAGTCAAGAAGTAGCTGAAATGAATCCTACCTTGGTGGTAGGTAGTTTGATGAAAGCACTTTCGTAAAAATTGGACTTGCGGAAGTTTATTTGGTTTTCTCTACTCACAGAACCAATGAAATAGTCAGGTTTGCTGTTCAAAGGAGAATACATTTCCCCATTTCTCTACACAAAGCAGATTTTCTAACAAATCAGTGCCAAAAAGACTCTTTCTGCAAACATTGTCCTGTAACTTGTTTGGGCAGCTTTGTGACAAAGCCCAGGAACAGGCCTTAAAACAACCCAGCAATGGGGGCTCTGGCTTATAAACCAGAAGGGAAAATAAAATCACTTGAACTAGCACAATGTTTCATGTGATTTTTTGTTTTTCTGAGTGCTTTACAACTTTCAGAGACATTAACACTATATTAATTTTCCCATGTGGAATTCTACATTCAGGTTAATTTAAAACTGATGATTTTTGTCAAGGTAATGAGTCCCTAACGTATTGTACAAATGTATATTAACTACTCTTTGTAAGAATTAATTAAGAAAAGAACAGAAAATCAAGGAGAGTATTTCTGGTTAAATTAGTTAAGTACAAATTTATCCAGATTCAAAATTACTGTATTTTTTCTATATTATAATGGTTAGAACATTGCAGAGAATAAATAAAAGCCTCTGTGAAGAGAGCCAAATATCTGGTCTATAAATACATTGCTTCAGCACAATCTCTTGAGTTATTTTCATATTGCATTCAGCTACTGCCATGACAATTTCCCCTGTTCTGTTCATGTCTTTGCATTTAAAACTGAAATAAGGCTAAGAAGAAACTTGGATGAGAGAATACTGGATGAGAGAGAATTCAACATCTCATTCTGAAGAATCTGGGGAGGCAGTGAGACATGGGGATTGTTTGTTACTTCCATGGACATTTGGTGCCACAGAGAGGAGTAGATCACCTAGACAGATTTCATGTATAACACCTCTCCATTCAGAGATTCAATTTAAACCAATGTCAGAGAACCATCACAATCTCTCTGCCACCCACGCCTGAATGATCTCTTTGCTTACTGGCAAAAAAAAGCAGAGGAAGACTTGCAATTCCAAAAATAAACTACCTTACTTCAGTTTCAAAATCATTTGAAAACTGATACCTGCTACTGTGCACTTGGTCCTTACAGTTCTTATTGTAGATCCTTATAGTAGGTCCTTGAAGTAGATCAACTTTGTAGTTCAGCAGCAGTGAAATATTTAGTTAATTCAGTACTGAAAGGGCACTTAGAAATTTCTCAGTTGCCATCTCATTGAAGGTCACAGTTTTCCTACTGCTAATACAAACTATTGGCAGACTTATACAAGAAAACTAACACATTGGTTCAAGTTCAAGTTGTAGTTTGAGGATTATTTTCATTTGCACTCATGACTTTTCTTAGGAAGAAAGGCATACAAGACCAACAGTTTTGATAAGGCAACCTGTTAGATATATTAAAAGCAAACAAGATACAGCTAAACAAAAAATATTTTTTTACTATGCAATTCTGGAACAAATTTGCAAAATACAGCTTGGGTCATACTGGCAGAATTCTATTTTGGACCCTCAACAAAACCACTAGTACAAAATGGTGATGATAACATGAACCATGAGCAAGCTGGCACATGTTGAAAATCCTGGCTGAATGTGTACTGAAGTAGTCAGCCACTTCCCATCCCTTCTTCTCACTGATACAGATTTTCAAATCTAGTGAACAGAAAAGGTAAAACTAAGGCTTGGTTCAGGAGCAATTTGAGATGGTCATGTTTGGTTGTCATAAGAGGTATATAGAAAGTGTCTCTCTATTCATATCTGTGCAAGAATTTTTTAGCAAATGGTGAGTAGGCCTGAATTTCACTCGGAAAGAATAAAGTACCATGATCTGTCCTAACTCTTTTCTTCTAAGAACCATAATTATGGCTTTTCTGACCACTACTGATAGTAATTCTAGCAGCCGGAGAGTAATCATAAACAATGTTGAAACAAGATACCCAGAAAAATTGCACTGTCTCAAAGAAGGTAAATTTCAGCTGCATTTTACAGAAACAAAGACTTAAGGGTTTCACTATAAATGGCAAAAGCTAATGATGTTGAAAAATAATAGTGAAGTAAACTGTTCCTGTTAAAAATATATTGTAAGCTGAGGTATGATCATTTTGAAAGAACAAATTATACGATGTTTCTCAAAGATGACTAGAGCAAAACAGTGAGGAAAGCAGACATGAACAAACAGCAGGAAACTAGAAGGTAATTCAAGGGCAGAGGAAGAGGAACGCAAAACTGATCTGCGTTTCTGCTGTGTCTGAGTGGCAGCAGTCAGGAAAAGCAGGTCAGCTCGCCAGGTGGTAGACTGTGCAACTGTTTGATGCTAAACCCTCCAGGGGATGCTCCATGTAACATGCATGTTCAGGGCACAGTACAATGTGTAAGCAGCTACAGCATCACAGAAAAATTCTATCTTAAAGGGGACAGCAAATTCAGCCAACCTTTCTGGAACACTTTCTCAAAAATCTAACTCCTGTGATGTAGCAGAACACCAAGAGCTGACCCCATCCCTGGACACCTATTCCTGTGAACTTCTCCACTCCATTTTCACTGGAAGCATGAATGACTTCCCTCAACACTTCACGCCCACCTCAGTCCTTTCCATATAGCATATACAACACCAGCTTCTGATCCTCTGAAGGCTTTCCACATGTTTTTCCTCCATCAGTAAGCTTTCTGCTATAACTGCTAAATTTTCCCCTTTGTCATTTAAGTTCCTATAACTCACTAACTCCCTGTTTCAATGCCATAGTATGGTTCCATACCATCACACAATTCTTTTAGCCATTTCTTCCCAAAAATGACCACCTGCTCTCGCACATTATCTTCTCTGCAGGCTGCATTATTTCTAGACTGGAATAACAGACTATTCTACCTTCTTCTCACTCAAATCCATTTCCTCATGAAAAGTTTCTCCTATGGAGGAAAAAAGAAAAAAAAGAAAAAAAAAATACCAGCAAATCAGAGACAGAGTCTTTTTCTTTCCTTTGTAGAACAAAATCAAATTACGGCACTAACCTCCCTTTTTGTCAGTGTATTGCATCCTTTCCATCAGTTTTAATCTCTTTTTATGTGCTTTGGCCAAGCTAACAAAATTGTTTTAGCATGGGAACACTGTGAACAGCTCCACCCTCAATTGTATCTAAGTATTAAAAGCATGATGCATTGACATATTTTTCCTAAAGCATAATTTACTTCATTATTTCAGGGAGGTAGTATATTTACTCTTCAAAAACCTGGTCTTCAACAAATTGTGCAAATACATAAAGATGGCCTTTTGCATCTGTGTTTAAATAATCCCAAGTTAGCTACAGTTTCACTGCAAATTAAATATTTATACATGCAGGCATTCACACGTTCATAGAAAGTAACAGATGAACAGAGAACTGGAACAGACAGAATTCCTATGACATCCTTACAGCAGGTAACCATATCATACAATAAGCTAGAATATAAGCTAATGTTATACGATATAATACATTTCCTAAAATTGCTTTTTCTGAAAAACAGTATTTTACTCTCATTTCCTTTCCAGCCTAAATTTATTCCTGGACAGTTTGTTCCCACTTGTTCCTGAGCCAACACTATTCTTACGCTTAAATAGTTCCTTCCTGTCTCTGGCTTTACCATCCTGATGCATTTAAAGACGGCAATCTTATCCCTTCTCTGCTTTTGTTCTGCTAGATGTCTAAGCTCTTTCAGTGTCCTTTCATGAAATAGACTCTTCCTTCCCCTAAGAATCATAAGAGCCTGTCTCTTGCACTTTTTCAAATTCATCTCTCCTGACTATGAATGAGGAATTGAACACAATATTCCAGATGAAGTCTCATCCAAGCCTGCTACAGTGGCATTAATATTCTCCCTCCTTCCACTGGAAACATCTCCCCTGACACATCCCAGTCTTTCATTAGCTTTTTTCACTGCCACATTACAATGGTAGCACACAAATTATGCTGTGATTGATGAATGCACTCAGATACACTTCCTTCCCATTGGCACACCATTGATAAGCCCTAAGATTATTACAAGGGCTTTGTTTGTTTGATTTCATTTACTAGTCCCTAATAATTAAAGTCCTTTGTACTTTATAATCTTGCATGCTATTCTATTTGCATTATACAAATCTTAATGTCAAATAACTGTCTCTGAATAACATCCTTTTACTAGTCCATATTAGCAATACCTGCCATTTCCAAATCATCAACACATTTCATTAGGATGCTCCTATTTCTTGAGTGAAGTTCATTAATCACAATATCAAATGAACTGAATTTTTAAAATGATTCTTTAATGCTTTCCCTCCTAATATTTAGCTTAAGACTTCTTGTTTCAGCATTATCCATTTCTTTTCTTCCTTTTAGCTGATTTTTCACTCACTTAAAGCTTTTTGTGCTGAGCTCAGTTTTTGTTAGCAACTCTCCATGTGGAAATATTGTTTGCTTTATTAAAAAGTGAGTTGTAATGATCCAGATTGATTAGATCTTCTAAGATCCCTCTGGTCCAAAACCTAATTATCTTATGAAAGAAAGATGTCGTTTTAGTCTAGCATAATCTGCTTTTTGTAGATCTGTTCATTACCATGTTTCACTTTTTTTTGTATTCACTTATGGCCAGTAAAATCTTTTTCTCCTGCTCTCTACAACTCTACTTCTCCACCTTTATCTTTATAGTTTTGCTGACCTCCCAAATCTTTACCACCCGATCCATGACTTGAAGTGCCTTTTTTTTTTTTTTTTCAGAATTACCCATCCCCAAGAAAACTTTATTTATTTTGTTGAATTCAGTGCCGACCTTATTTACAATGATTTCCATTTCTACTACTTTACCTCATTCCCCACAGCATGTAGTCAGCATTACCATTGCAATTAAAAATTGTGACCAGCCATTCACTTAGTCTTGAAACATTAAATTTATGGTATCTCTTCCCCATCCTTATCATCACAACCCTACTTTTTCTACCTTTGTTCTTTTCCACTTTATTTTATATTTTTTTTCTTCTGCAGAACTTTATACAGCTTTTAGCATTTATATTCTGATATAAAAAACAGGAGTAACTGCCACAAAACATGGTGGAATAAACAGTGCCTACTTAGATGTGCAGCCAAAAGAAACTTGTCTATCTACAGGGATTTTCCACTTCTTGTTGCTGAGTCAGAGTGCCAGGGATAAATCCAGCACTCAGAGTTTACATCAGAGGTATTGCCCAGAAATTAAACTCATGTCTTCTCTAAGATGTGGTGAGTGCTAGTATCATACACTTCTATATTTGTTGAATAGTGTAACCCATGTGGTATTTTCAAGGTTATTTTCACATGAGTTGTTCAGACCAGGCTGTGCCCCACTCACTACCCAAAGTAGCACGAGGATCAGCTCAGGAATGCATTCAAGAGGACTTTGAATCCCTCGAGCACTAAAGTAGAAAAAATGCTTGTTAGCTTCTATGCTCTAATAGTATTTGGATAGTCAGTTTAAATTCACTCAGTCTTGGTTGGCTTCTTACACTTCTTAACTCTTTCCTCTCCTTCTCTTTTTTTGGGGGAGGGGTGGGTCGGTAAAGGAGGATGAGGAGAACGGCGAAAGAGGATACTGCCTTGATATGATTTTTTCATTTCTGAGTTAACACTATCTCCAGGGATCATCAACAGATAGATGGTTGATGCTAGTCTGTCTGCTTGGTTTCATATGGAAGGTGTGAGCATGTACTGAATGCGCCTAAGCACAACAAATTAATAGAAAAGTCTCTTGTGCCGTTCAAATGGAGAATGCTGTTCAAATACTGCAGTCCTCTGAGACAAACTGTATTTACAGGAGAAGTCTGCATAACTGCTGAGAGTGTCACTATTTAAAAATTTATACCTTCCACCACTCACACCTCAGCAAATCCACATTTTAGAAATGAACAAAAAAAATAACATGGGTTCAAGTTTTCCTAGGTTAGCCTTGAAGGCCTATTGTATATAGATAGCTGCTACGACTTTTTATTTTTTTTTTAGTGAGATGTTGAATTATTTGGACATCCCATAAAGCTATCTGGCACTGTGTGACCTAATAGAAAAGCAAACCTTAAGAATTTACTACCATACAACAGTAACCTGGAGAGATAAATACTCTGCAGAGAGGGAAGGAAGCGTAAGCTGCAGAAAATTAATAACAGTCATTTCTCTATGAAAGAAGAGTGACCTACTCCTAGCTAATATTTATTCTTTTCTTGCCTAACATTTCACAGTTTCTCTTATCTCCTCCTGGCATAGGGCTACACTTTTGCATTTTCCCAGCTTGTGCTCAGGGGCCTTTAGCCCTTTAAATTTGCAGACCCAAACAGACCGGAAAGGGTTGTTTTGGAAAAGCTGACATCTTCTTTCTCAGACAATAAGTCAAAGTGTGCCTTTCTTTATCACCTGTTCCGTTACTCTGCTGATCTTGATTGATGTATATGTTGAGTGTATGTGTAGGTAGGACAGGTAAAAAAAACATTGGGGTGTATGTGTGTACATAGGATGAGATATTGCATAGACATGGAATATGACAAGAGAAGTAGAGGAAAAGCAAAGAATTTCCAGGGAAGTGGTTGAGTCACCATCCCTGGAGGTATTCAAAAGACATTTAGATGTAGAGCTTAGTAATATGGTTTAGTGGAGGACTTGGTATTGTTAGGTCATAGGTTGGACTAGGTGATCTTGGAGGTCTCTTCCAACCTAAATGATTCTGTGATTCTGTAGAAAGAAAGAAAGAAAGAAAGAAAGAAAGAAAGAAAGAAAGAAAGAAAGAAAGAAAGGGAAAAGGGAAAAGGGAAAAGGGAGGAAGGAAGGAAGGAAGGAAGGAAGGAAGGAAGGAAGGAAGGAAGGAAGGAAGGAAGGAAGGAAAAAAGAGTTGAAGAATGTTAATCCATCTTTCTCATGTTCTTATTTCTCATGTTGGTTTTTTCCTTTCTCTATCCCATCTCTCCATCTTGGACCCCTTGCAGTAGTGCTCTCATCCAAGTGCTGAGCAAAGCTGGTGGTGATGCCACAAGGGGAAGGCAATGGAGGACATAGCAGCGGTAGAGGTCCATCTTTTGGGTATCTGCTTTTGCCTTCTCATAACAATATCAGCCTAACACAGAGCCTGAAGTAAGGAGACCAGCAGTACTGACCCTAGTCAGACCCTAGTCCCAGCTTGGTTCCTCCCTTCCCTTCATTATGTCTCACTGGCTGGGGACTGATGTCTGTGGAGACACTGGAAATGGTTTCCCATCTCTGAAAAGCATAATGTGTTGAATGCAGTGTGATATGATCAGCTTGCAATAATGTAGACATAGATATCAAAGAGATGTGGAACTGCCTGAAAATGTTTTTTTATTGCAGTTGAACAGAGCCCTGATGGTAAAGTCATCTTGTAAGTGAACCCATTTAGACAGTCCCTAGGAACAATAAGCTTCAGACATGGTTCACCTGCAGCTTCAGGAACAGTTCTGTGATCTTGGTGATAAGCATGGATTACTGAGAAATGACCTCTTGCTCTTGCTTGGCTATAGTGCTTTTAATATTATCTTGGGCAACTTGCTTAGATTTTGTATTTCTTATTCCCTTTTCTGCCAAAATGAGTACAGTTCTTCAGTTTAGCACTGTAGCACTGGGAAACTAAGAGCTCTGAAGATCTGAAGTTTGGTGGTACTACTATGATATCTACATATGAAGGATCTTAGGATACAACGCTAGAAAAATGGATATAGGAGTTAACATGCAAGTATCATAGAATCATAGGATCACAGAATATCCTGAGTTGGAAGGGACCCACAAGGATCGAGTCCAACTCCTGGGTCCGCACAGGACCACCCAAAAACCAGACCATGTGTCTGAGAGTGCTATCCAAACACTTCTTGAACTCCAGCAGGCTGGGTGATGTGACCACTTCCCTGGGGAGCCTGTTCCAGTGCCCGACCACCCTCTCTGTGAAGAACCTTTTCCTAATATCTAGCCTGAAAAAACACAGAAAGGTTTGTGAGTGTATCAGTAGAACAGCATATGAAAAAGGGAGCTGTGTTCACATTCAGAAAGAACATTAGGTTACAGTGTGAAGCAATGACAGTCTATCTTCAACCACTCTTTTTGGAAGGTGTGGGAAAAGGATATATACATCTGGACATTTCACTAAAAAGATACTTATTAAAAATTTTTTTTTTTTTAACAACATCTATACAAGGTTAAATCTCATCTTTACAGACAATAACCAAACCTTTATTTATGATGAAAAACAACATGTGCAAAACCTTCTGGATTACAATTATGATGTTAATATCTATTATTTCCACCAACACACACACTTGCATAATTCTGTACTTTCAGGTTCAAAATTAACATTTGAAAGATGTATGTATAATTAAATTACCTATTTCAAATATAAGCAAGAAGTATTTCATCTTTAAGAAACATGAAGAATGCTTTGGAAGATCACGTGAAAGTTTTGGTCACACATAAAATGGACAAACCAGAGAGTTAAAATAAAAATCATAATGCCCAGCTGTATTTTCTTTCCAATGCTAATGGAGATCCTGAAATAATTACACTGGGTCTCACAGAAAATAGAAATATTGTCATTTGGCTCAGTAGCTATATTTCTACTTCTCATTCTGAATGTCACAGTGTTTATAAATCAGCACCTGAGTTCTTCCTCACAAGGAAATGTGAGGTAATGCAATTATATGGAAATGGATAAGAAATTGTGGAGGATTAGACACTTCACATGGGATAGCCCTATAATTGCTATGTTCATGTTAGCAAATAGAGACTTCTGGCACTTAAAAAAGAGAAATTACTATATCTGAAGTGCCCTAGTGAGAATTTACTAATATGTGGAATTGACATCCACTCTAGATATTTTGGCAGCCATGATGAAAGCCAAGACCCATGGGAGATCCAAGTACATATTTGTTCATTGAATGGCAGGTATGTTCACAACACAAACATGCTTACGAAGGTACCCCTTAGAAAGAAATGTTGCTTCAGACAAATGTTTTTACTGTCTTATATAAAGCAAGCAGAACGGGAGTATAGCTGTGAATGGATCCTCACTGGGTGGTTTGGTTTTGAATTAACTCTGCTTTTCTCTCTCTATTCAGCCAGTCACAGCAGGTGAAGTAGCTGATTTCCTTTGTTTAGTTCATAAACAAAAACCTAGATTTTCTTTTTTCTTCTCAGAGATTTTGCTGCAGAGAAGCTTGCATTGGTTAGCAATAAAACATCAAGAGGGAGGATGGAATACCACTGTGTAAGATCTATAAATACATGCTGGCTTTTTATATATGTATCATAAATGCAATTAGAATAGGAAGTGCTGTGCTACTGTTAACTTCACGGAACAAGCATTATTGAAAATTTCTCTGATGTATACACTATCAGATACCATAGCACCTATTTTCCCAATGTAGAAAACTGGCTTTAACAGGTGTTACAATCACTCTACTTTTCTGAGAAAAGTCCTTATGTACAACTGCAGTTTCCAGTGGCTCTTATTGAAAATTAAATGAATCCTTCCAGGGAGGACAGATGAGTTATTCTTGATGTGAAAAGCTGTGAAAAACTCTGTTTTGAGCAGCTTTATATAACATAATTTACTCTGGATTTAACAGACTACAAATAGTATTTTGTTTCCAATGTTCCTTACAGTTCCTCTGTGTCTGTACACCTCTGGTTTCTGCATTAATCTTTGAGTAATCGTTTTCGATAACTTGCCTTTGAAACACAGCCATCATGTTACACGATGTCATATATCATTTGTGAGCTTTTGATCTACTTTTATCAGGTTGATCTGCAAGGATCCATCCCAGCCACCTCTATGTATGACTTGCCTAATTGCAATCATAAGTCTGAAAACTAACATCCCTCACTGCATTAAATAATCCCTAAGAATACATCAAACATAATATATAAAACTGTTCAAAGTGCATATGGAATACACCAAGACCTCAGTGTTCCAAGTTAACTGAACTGAGTTGAATTATTGTGAATGGGAAATAAAATCTTAATTTGCCAAGGCTAAAATGGAAGTGTCAGGATCAAACCATTACAGTAATGGGTGACAATAGTATACAAATATGGGATCAAAGATAGCCTGCCAGAACCGTCCATGGAGCTCTGCATGCAAAGACATACAGCACAGAGTGGCTTTATTTGATTCCAATACATAGAATCAAAAAGACAAGGAAAAATAAAGTAAAATATAATATCCACAAAAAAAAAAAAAAAAAAAAAAAAAAAAAAAACAAAAAAAAAAAAAAAAAAAAAAAAAAAAAAAGGCTGCTAAAGACAAGGGAAAGCTTCTTTGAGGGCAAAAAATATTTCCCTTGCATTTCAACTTTTGATTCACTGCATTTTTCAGTAAGTAGAAGATATTTATGCATTTTAATAAAATGCAATTCTTTATATAGATAGTAGTTTGTCACTTCTAAATTCAGCGGATATTAAGCCTTTTTGTTTGCTTGTTTCATGCTATGTTGTACATTCCCTCCAGAAACTTGTATATATTGATCTGGGCAGGAATCAATTATGGTGTCCATAACCACCATAACCTGGGATTTTACAAGACTTTTAAACTGCTCCTAATTCTAATACCTTTGAATTGAGTAGTAAAATTAACTCTGATATTAGCAAAAGCAGAATTAAGACAGTATTATATGGATTTTTTCTTTTAACATTTTTTTTCTTTATTTTGCATACTTTTTGTTTGTCTCAGATTCTACCATTTTTGGCTTATAAACAGTTTGACTAATAATAAAACTCAGAGACATATGGGTATAGACAAGAAAAATAACACATTCATTTAGGAAAATATAGACAATAAAATTTCCACATAATGAGGAATTTCTCTTAATCAAGGCTGCTTTCTATGCAGTCAAACATCCAGTTGTGAGACACGCCATAGAGAAAATATTTTTGTGACAAATTTGGTGCACTGCTTTCTGCTCCTAAATGAGGTCCCACCATAGAACGTGTATAGCTGAAATTCTTTTCTTCGGTGGCTGTCACAGTCCCTAGAAATACTGTTTTTCATGCTGGCTGTAGACTGAATACTTCACTTTCAGGTGAACAATATCAGTTACTTGAAGGCAACATTTGATCCTTTTTGGCTTAAAAAATAATTTATGCAAAATTCAGTTATTTAAATGTCCCTCTTTGGGGACAGGGTAAGCACCAGAATTGGTCCAAATCCAAAATGTGTGGTAACTGAACAAATCTCTGTTACAGTGAATATCTGTACAGCTTGTAGAGAGCCTGAGAACATCACCGCAGAGTGGAAAGTAGTCCCATGATGAGGGTCGTTGACTAAGGAGGTAAAAGAATGGCAGGATCTATTTGGATTTCTGACACTAAAGGCAAATAACCTACCATCTTGTACTGGGTCTGGCTGGGTTGGAGTTAACTTTGCACTTGCAGCTAGAACAGCCCTGGTATCACACCAATGTTTTGAGCAGTACTGGCACAGCACCAAGGCTGTCTCTTCAACTCCCCCCTACCTCACTCCCCCCAAAGGCCAATAACAGCTGCGGGGGGAGAATAAAAAGGGGGGACTCTCCTTATTCATTACTTCTTTTCCACTTGAAATATTATATGCACCGCTTCAAGAACTGTAGCTTCATTAATGAGATGAGTGTTTTACACTATATTGTCCAAGGGACTCCTTTAAGCTGAGTTAACATTCCAAGCTTGATTGTTTTCAGTGACCAATGAAGCTGTATCGTGAGCAAGACTCTACAAGGACATTAGTGAATTTTGGCATGATGAATCTCACCAAGGATGGGATCTGTGCAGTGTGCCATGCCCTGATCGGAGATCCATCTCCTGCTGTATCATCTCAGAGATCCTAGGATGAGAAAGGGGTGTGATATTTTATAACTTATAACTTTATAACCTTTTATGGGCCTTTAGTAAATAGTTATCTCACTTGCAAGTTTTTATACCTTTCTTAATGGGATCTGGATGAACCAGCACCCCACCATCTCCCTGGTCATTTTTACTGTGAAAGTTAGCTGCATGGAAAGAATAATGTTCTGCTTTTAGGTATTAATGTAAGAAAGAAAAGAAAAAATGTTTAGAGCATGGAATAAGTATTTGCTCTGTGATCTTTCAGGCTGAGTAGTCTAAGATGTGGCAGCTATCACTACCTGGACTACCTACAGGGACAATTCCCTGAGGAACAGCCTTCTGAGTCTTTTTTCTGATGACATACACTTTCACTTAATATCTAGCGTGTTCCAATAGCCAGAAATCCCTTTTCCCATCATTCTTTGGAAAAAAAGAATCTGTAATTTCTTCATTTAGTCTGTCACGATCATGCCTATTCTGTACGTACAAGAGGTACCTTAACGTAATCATAGCATTATCACAGCCAGTACCAAAATCAAAAAAAGCATGGGTCTCTATCATTATATTTCAAATACCTTTTTCATCACCGAATGCTGGACTCCCTATCTTTACAGCTTTTTGAGAAGAAGTTTTGATTCAAGAGCTTGGAAGGTAATCCTTGCCTGAAAATACTTTTCTAACTTAATCTAAGTGTTCTTTGTCATTATTACTGGAGGAAAGTATCAGGAAATATTAGATGTGGGCAAGCAAAAACCTTGTACATGAGCACAAACTAGTAGTCTCAGCATACCACTTATTTTTATTACCAAAAAATGTATTTTGGGTCTTTCTATTTCAGAATGAACATTCACAAAATGTTTCTTTCACCCAACAAATGTTTTAGTGGAGAAGACAATGAGCTGTTTGAGTGAATGAGGCCCAAGGAGCAACAAATACAAACAAACAGCAATAGACAAGGGTAATGAAAAAAGTGATTTAATTCAGATGTAAAGCTCCCAGAATACTCCCCAAATTTTGTCTGCTATAGCAATACATATTTTAAAACGCAAAATATTCTGTATATTTGACGTCATCAACATTTCAGCACCTTGGCCAGCAACACAATCTACTCCAAACTTAGTTTTCCTGCCAGGCTCTCGGGAACAGGTTAACGAATTTACTTACCATAGGCCAGCAGTGTTGTATGCATGCACACCTGGGGGAGGACAAGAGCAGGATGAACTGCTTAAGCAGCATTTGAACATTTAATAGAGACTGAGTGCATTTAGCACTCCAGAAACCAGCTGTAATTTGAGGACCCAAATATTCAAAGAAAGAAAGAAAATCAAGGGTTACTTTAAAAATTTAGTACTTTAAAAATAAAGTACCCTGATATTACTGCTTGTCAAACAGGTAGTATTGATAAGTGCTTCAAAGAACAACATGAATTCTAAAATTATTTGCTAAGCTTTCACTTTATTTTCATACTATCTTGCTTTTACTATATCTCACAGGTTCAAATTCCTAAATCATTGTTTTTTTTTGTTGTTGTTGTTGTTGTTGTTGTTTTTGTTTTGTTTTTTAAAAAAACCTACAACAACAACAAAAAATTAAAATGGAAATTCAGCAAATGTTAAACCTTTATGGGAACTTAAATTCATATAGGTCTATTAAGGTCAGTCAAGGAACAAATACTTCATTTTTAGCTCAGCATAACAGTAGCACACCAAGTAAAAACAAATTTTGCATGTCTTCTGACTGTATCAAAAGAAAGCAAAAATGTACTTGCTTAATGTGCTGGATCTAAAACTCTTCTCCAGCAACAATCCAAAACCCCAAATAGGCAGGAGGTCTTATAGTCATAAGAGAGGTGTCCTACAAAATTCGATCTGGAATATTTTTGCCTTGCAAGAATATTTACTATCCTGTCAAAGTCATAGTACTGAAAAAAATCTATGCAACTCACATTTTTATATTGTTCATATGATTTATGGTTTCTTTGATACATATTTTCTGTTGAAATGAATTCTGCTTCTCAGACCTTTGCTTTACTTGTCCTTCTATTCTATTTTGGATATTGAATGTATGTATAAATGGAGCCATGCTAATTCTGACATAAAAACACTATTAAAAATTCAGTGATGTTTCAGTTTTATCACCAAATGGCACAAGTTTCCTAACTATTTACTATTATGGAATAATGAACTAGGAATACTTTTATAGAGGTAAACAGCTGGACCTATATGTTTAGCTGCTTCTTTCCATGTCTTTTGTGTAGTTTTACACTACTGCTACTAGATGGAGGATGCACTCATCCCTGCTGGGCATTCACCACCCTGCTCTAATTCCCTTGATCACTGGGACTAACACAACTATGCACTGTACCCTTCACACTGGACATCCATGAAAGTGTCCAGGTGTTCTGTCTGTGGCTAATGACTCCATCTTTGGGATAGGATAGAATAGGATAGGATAGGATAGGATAGGATAGGATAGTTCAATTGGAAGGGGCCTACAAAGATTATCATGCCCAACTGCCTGACCACTTCAGGGCTAAACAAAAGTTAAAGCATATTAATGAGGGCAATATCCAAATACCTCTTGAACACTGACAGGCATGGGGCATCAGCCACCTCTCTCGAAAGCCTGTTCCAGTGTTTGACCACCCTCACAGTAAAGAAACGTTATTAATATCCAGTCTGAAGCTCACCTGGCACAGCTTTGTGCCGTTCCCCATCATCGACATTTTTAACATTGTTTGTGCTATCTAGCAAACGTGGACTGAGTGTGTACCTATACACTTGTAAGTATGGTTCACTTGATCAGAAAGCCATAAAGTGGTCTAAAAGCTTCTATAAGACCAGAAGTGTGAATGCATTCACCACTGAAAACTCTATCTGTCTTCTGTACTGGGTCTGGCCGGGATAGAGTTAACTTTCCCTGCAGCAGCCCTTGTAGCTAGAACAGCGCTGGTATCACACCA
>VXAA01005636.1:49620-67050 GCA_013399115.1 Anseranas semipalmata
TTAAACTATCCTTATCTCAACCTGTGAGTTTTTTTTTTCCTCCCCCTCTTCCTTTGAGGAGGGGGAGTGAGAGAGCGGTTGTGGTGGAGTTCAGCTGCCCAGCAGGGTAAAACCACCACATCTTCATTACTCCTAACAATGAATTATCATTTTTGTTGTTCATTTTAGAGGGAGATTTTTTTCCATCATTCTCTGGTAACATTTCATCCACCATAAAAGACAGACTACTTTGTGGTTCTGAGACGTTTTCATTAATATCATAGTATCACCAACCCAGCCCCCTAGAGGTTATGGGAAACATTTGACAGTGCTTTGCTGCGTTCCTTTTTCTGCAAAACTTTAAAATCCAGCATGTCTGAATAAAATGTTAAAGCAGTTTTTGTGATGACACATCCACACACCTAGAACCCTTTCATAAATGTGAGAGCCAAATTATTCCATCTATTATAAAAAATTCTCACACTTGCTTCTAAACTTTCACCAAACATTTTTCATTCTTAAGCAAATGGGCAGAGCTACTATGGCAAACAACAGAAAAAGAAATTCCAGGTGTTGTGGAAAAGTGTAGAAAGGTAAGATGATTTCTTCCTCCTAACCTGCCTCTTCCTTAAGCCATGGTTATTTTCAATCATTTAGTATGACTGTATCTGTTCATTTATAGCTTGCCTGTTTTCAGGAGACAGAATATCTGTATACATTCACTTTCTGAAGTTTTCCAGCTCCACTATAGGCCCACATTTCTGCTATAAATAGATATAATACTCTCCAGATGTTTCAGCATTTGTGACATTGCAAGTGAAAATATTTTGTTTCTGCATACCATCTTATTCAGAAGTTAAATTAGGCAAAATCATCCCTTTCTTCTTTCAGAGAAGAGGCTCAAAGTTCTCTGAGCTGGATCCAGATTTCTACCTGAAGTACTGTAAATCCAGAACAACTCAAATGGACTCTGTTTTTAGCAGTTTTACATAATAATTACCTGTTATGAAATATCTGGTCCTCTTTTATCATAATTCACACTTTCTTCTTCCTGAAGTTTTTACCTTTCAAAGCACTTTATGAATCTATTTCCTCTAACCCTCTTAGAATTATATGTCTACATATAATTTCTTTCTTTCTTAATTACTTCTTTTAAAATTAGTATTAGGGTTTTCATAGCTTCTCATAGCAGTATAGACCATGAACTCTTTATGATTCTACCTGACACCTTCTGTGTCACTTCTCACTCTTCATTATTTCCTGCAATCTGGTGACCAGCACTGTGTACAGCATCCATCCTCTGTTTTGATTTTGAAACATGCTGATATATATCACAAGTATTCACATGAATTTCATTAAAGGAATGTGAAGTTGTGAATTTAAACAACACGGGAGAATGAGGAAATAGTAAACATATGACCCAAAGATGAAATGCTACCAGCTGAAGGACTAAGTAAGAGGATGTTCTGCTTTTCCACTGTAGCTTCTTCTATCGTGCCCCAATTTCTGTGTTCACTTTCAGAGAGATTGTTAGCTTTTTGTGTCATGTTCTAACCTTCAGGAAATTACAGTGAAGCAGTAACTTCACTGGATCCATTCAGTGATCTAAGATCTAAGATCTAGGTTGGATCTATTCCTTCATATGAAGGATTTTATGAACCCCTCCTGGGGGAGAGAAGAAATGGGTCATTTGGTCAATCCTTCTGTTCCTGGGGCAAGCTCACACCCTTTCCCTATATCCCGCCATCTTTCACTTCTGCTGGTCTTGTACAGCAATGTTGTATGTATGGTGTGATTTTCTCCTCACAATCTCCATTAATTTGGATAGACTACCAAAATTATACTATCTAAATCAGAACAGAAAGCCACAAAGCAAATAAAAGGTGTTACTGAAATCCAAGGCAGGGTGTTCTCCTGCCAAATAACAAAGGCCTGTGGCAGATAATGAGTGACTGAAAGCTTAATAAAAAAATTAAGGAAGCAATTTAAAATAAAAAAATGTATTGTCCCTCAGAACTCTTCAATCCACCTCTTCTTATTTTCAGACTGTATTCACTTGCTGCTATAACCTTGGTAGCTAAGTTAAATTTTTATGAAAAAAATCACTGTTGGTAATGTATTTACTAACCTTGTATACTATCCTTTCACACAGTACAGTATGAAAAGACTCCTTCATGTCCATGTAGATTATATCTCTTCCCTGATTCTTGTCATCTCTCATTGTCATCTACTCAAAGAAGTTAATCAGGTCTCTTGAGCCAGCCCTCCTTTTCATAAACTCATCTTAATAATTTGCCTGGTTTCTGCCTCTTTTTATGAAATGGATCCAGGACTAATCTATCTATCTATCCATCTATCTATCAAAAATAAAAATTAAAGAGAGAGAGAGAGAGAGAGAGAGAGAGAGAGAGAGAGAGAGAACATCCACATCAGAAAACAAACAAACAAATAAACCAAAACAAAAAATTACTGGAGAAATAGGAAGTGTTAGGAACATGTATTTAATCAGTACAGCTAACTCTGTACTGAAGTGGCTAGAGCTCCTTAACAGCTAGACTATGCATGCTGGCAAATTCATCTTCAGCTAGTAAGTAGGCTACAGGAATGTCCTTGAGCACCATCCAACTTCCAAATCTTAGGCTGCAGCCATTGCCAGCATATCAATAAGGGTGTGTTTCTCTCAACATCTGTTACCTAATATTGTGAGAAATCTTAAAGGAAATGTCTGTATACAAATTATATTCAGGCTGTATTTAAATCTTTTCTATTTTTCCACACTGTATTTTGGGGGCCAGATTCTCTCATTCTATTTTCATGAATATCTGCAGTTCTGGTGTTTGCTACCATTTAAGCATTTGATTTCACAAAAGATGTCTTTCCAAAGAAACCTCACATATGTATTTATTAGTACTATATATTCTACAGAATGAAGATGTAACTATATATACAACATGTATAGTCTTAATTGACCCCCTTCTTGTGGGTACTTTTGCTACAGTCCTGACATAGGTTTCTTCATTTGTTTTTCTCACAGTACCCTTCTTCGAAAATAAGTATCTTCTCAATAGCTGCTTTGATCTTCCAATCCAATCTGTGTTCATTGCCTGTTTAACCAAGCACTTCTCAGAATTTGTGTTATAAACAATGATTTTCTTCCTGTTCATTTCAGTATGTAAGCATTTCAAAGGCACTAACACAGAACACCTGTGATCTTAGATTGTAGGGTTTTATAGCTGGAAACAAAACTGACAAAAGCCTATGCTAAAATGATTGTGTTTTCACACATTTTGAATGCTCTGCTTGTGAAAGCTGTTCTCAAGGATCTGCTTTTTCAGCTACTTGACCAATGCACTTAGTTCAATAGAAGTGTGAGTGTACAGCACCCATAGAATTCGGACCACGATGTCTCTGAGCAGCTTCAAAAGAGATCATGCAATGAGTAATCTTTTCCTTTCTGAACTCCACCTGCTAGTGACACAGGCCTCTAAACTCAGCTCTGTAGACTATGGCTCAGTATTTTGCAGTCGACATACACTTTCCCAGGCTCTAAGCTCTACAAGCACATCTTTGAAACAGTGTTATGTCCAGAATGACAGTATTTTTCTCTATATGTTATCCACTGTTTCCTTGCAGCACTTGATCTCCAGTTCTCTGGTTTCATCCTCATCAATCTTGTCCTACGACATTAGGCTATTAAACACAACAAAGTGCTGGTGTATTTATGAAGATAGTAGACAAAGATTTGAACTGGAATGATTACTAGTTTTGGAAAGAAGTTACACATAAAATTGAAACATGTAATTCCAATAAATCCTAGGACATCTTATGTCAAATGTATTTCTTATAGTTCTGTTCAGTCTGACAGCTTTTGAACACATATTCAAGTGGTATCCTCACCATGGACACTACATCAGCGCTGGAATTCTTCTACTGTTTCCATTCCTCCCAGCTCAAGCATAGCTGGAGTTCTTGCTTTCATTCAATGTAAAGGCAACTCGGATGACTCTTCTATGAGATTGACAACTCTCATATCCAGAATCCTTTCCAAATTTCACCTACTGTCCTCCTCTTCAGAAAGGAAATATTGCTAATTTAGTTTCAGTTTCTTCTTCCCTGTTGTGATCAATACACAACCTTAATATCTTTTAAGGTACCATACATGATGAATGGTATTACTTGTGCATCAGCTCATTTAAATCTGAAACCTCCAACACATCCCCTGCTTCTTATCAAAAACAGTTTCAGACACAGAAATAAAAAATGTATACAGACGAGCCTCCGAAGACCTCCTCCTCCCTGGTCCCTTCTCCTCACTTCTTCAGACACACATTTTCACAGAATCACAGAATCCTTTAGGTTAGAAGAGACCTTCAAGATCACCTAGTCCGACCTATGACCTAACACTAACAATCCCTCCACTAGACCATGTCGCTAAGCTCTACATCTAAACATCTTTTAAATACATCCAGGGATGGTGACTCAACCAATTCCCTGGGCAGCCTGTTCCAATGTCTAACAACCCTTTCAGTAAAGAATTTTTTCCTAATATCTAACCTAACCTCCCCTGGCGCAACTTTAGCCCATTCCCCCTCATCCTATCACCTGACACGTGGGAGAAGAGACCAATCCCAACCTCGCTACAGCCTCCTTTCAGGTACCTGTAGAGAGCGATAAGGCCACCCCTGAGCCTCCTCTTCTCCAGGCTAAACAACCACAGCTCCCTCATTTTTGGACACTCTAAATGAGAAGTTGTGGTTACACAAGGTTAGATTCACAGACTTCACATCTGGGTGCTTAGACTGCAGGGCTAACTTCAACTGACAACTGTAGAACATAGGTCCATAAAGATTTAGGCTAAAATTTCCACTTGCTCATGCATTGTGAATGCTCATTTTGAGATATCCTTCCTTCCTTGAGCTGGACCCATAACAATGAGCAGGGTGCCTCCAGTCAATAGGATGAAATAAGCACCTCCAAGTACAACTTAATAAACCCACAGGCAATCAGCTTGTTCTAGCTGATCTGTCAAATGCTGGTTGTTGTCTGAGAGCCTGATATTCTCCAGTGTGTAACTGCCTAGGAAAATCCTAAAAGATGGAATCTCTGCTCTCCTGATGATAATACATCTTTACCAAAGAACTGAGAGAGTTGGTATGTTTTTGGTTTAGAATTTGTGGCATAGTCATGAATGCCATCTGAAACAGTGTCATTCTCTTTTGTGCTTCAGCCTCCATGGCTCCAAGCATTTCTCACTTCTCCTGATATCCTTCTGGGTATACAATTCACAGCAAAAGGAAGAAATTCTTACTGAATGTGAAGTAGTTTCTAGGTTGATCTTGCAATAGTTGGGGGAACCTCTGTTCCCATCCATCCCTGAAGGAACTTCTGAAAGAAAATCATTTTTTTGTAGGCTTAAATCTTTCTTATGCTGGTAAATTACCAGGAATAGCCATAAACCAAATAGGGCCCCACATAACAGTCTTAGCTGAAAACACCAGGAAATTCTCAGAAATAGTAGGTACAATTTTTTAAACATAAAAATACTGAGTTTCTTTTCTACCATTGCTGTTATTTAAATAAACTACCTAGTAGTGTTATTTGAGACTTAGAGAAGATACAAATCTACGTGGCCTGAAGCTAATGTCCTGGTGTAGAAAATTCCAGCTTAAATGATTGAAGTTTCAACACAAATGACAAAAGATAATGGGAAGTGTCTGCTAACCTAGCTAAACATTATGTCCAATTAAAGACAGTGATGGTGGTTCTTCATGTAATGTACTTACATTTGTCACTAAAAGAGTATATTTTTTTGCTCCATTCCTTTTCAGCTATCTCTGTATCTTAGCCCATCTACTTTTTTGTATGTTTCTTCTTCCTTCAGTTTTGCTGTCCTAGTCTTTGATGATCATATGTCAAAACCTGAGATCCTGTGTGGTAAATTCCTGATTGATATGGAAGTGATCCTGAAATGAAACTACGATGATTGATTAGTGTTTAGAAACATTGATCCTCAATTTCAACTTTATATCCTTAACATTAACATAAATAACTGAAATAATTTCAGTTTATAATTGGTAGTTTAAAGTGTTATGCTCTGATCTCATTGTTGTCCATTCGGAATCACGTATAACGAATCACGTATTTTATGGTGACTGATAACCTACACTTGGCTCAGTCTTAATCCCACAGAAGAAAGCAGTCAGTAGATGATCCTCTCACTGACAGCCAGCCTATTTTATGATTATTCACTAAGTTGATTTCTGAGAGTTTATCAGTTTCTATGCATAATAATTGTTACTTCAGATTCCAGTATTGTGAGTTCATTTTTTGACATTTCTTTCATTCTTTGGTGACATACATACCAGTTACATAGTTATTCCTTCAATTCAATTTTTTATTCAAGTTGTATCAAGGTCAGAATACAATATAATAAAGATATTTAGTATTTTTGCAGAACTGCTGACAACTATTAGAGAAAAAATTGTGCAGATTTTTTCAGCCAGATACTTGTGCTGAAATACAATGCAAATGTTATCAATCAGTTTTAACCTTCTTTGCTAGTAAAATTTTCCCTTAACTGATTGCATGAATTGCATTAGTAAAATGTACCCCATCCCTTTTTGAACCTTCAGAGTTTTGAAAGCTGTATATATAGATATTACACATACAACTTTCTCACTGCTTTTCATCTTTACAGCATGTCCATGCTGAAAAAAAAAAAAAAAAAAAGGAAAAAAAAAGGAAAAAAAAAAAGAAAGCCCTGTCTAGGGCTTTTTACAAAGCCTGCCTTGTACAAAGGTTTGTGTTTGCTACCTCCAAACATTTTGGCCAGCTATGTTATCTAGCCTCTATTTCAGTCTAGTTCCTATTTGGCTGGCTGAGCTGAATTCTATCAGATGCAGTTATCATGCACTGGGGAAAAAAAAAAAAAAAAAAGGTTCTTTTCTGCTATTAGCATCACTTTTACATGTATCACTCACTTGACTTGAAAAATTAAATATTTCTCCTCCTCTAAGAAATATTTTCTCATTTTTTAATATTTCCAGTCAAAATCCTTATTACAAAATATTATATCAATTAGTAGTGTCTGTCATCACCTACGTTAGAGGCTTTCTTGGCAGCAGGTCACGTAATTGTCATAGTCTGAATCACTGCCTGATTTAATGTGCAATCAGAGATACCAGTACTCTGGAAATGACTTCAGGAATGAATATTATGGTGGTCAGCTTTCAAAGCCATTTGAGGCAGTTCCCATGCTGAAATTACATGAAGAATATCTACTAGCATTCAGAAGCCTTAAAAACATTTTATTTGTAAAACAACTTATTGAGATGGTTATGAATTTACTACCATCATAAATCAGAGACTTGTCATTAGAGTAATTTAGCAACATGTGAAAACATTACCCCCATTGTCTACAAAGGAACTGAGGTGCAGTGATGAAGAAATAGCTTGCAGAAAAAATTGCTGTAGTGCCAGAAACTGGTATTTTACCTCCTGTCACAGCACCGTTTTGTTTCTTTTCTAACAGGGCATGTAAAAACTGAATTTACACCTAAATATGTACTCTATATTATAGTCAGACCTAGAATAAGTAAAGTGCCTGAGCTCATGCAAGGCCATATGTGTCCTGATGGTATTGAGTTTGAGAAGTTGAAGCTTCTCTCTTTTTGAGAAGTTGAAGCTTTAGTGAAATGGTTTAGTGGAGGGCTTGTTAGTGTTAGGTCATAGGTTGGACTAGGTGATCTTGAAGGTCTCTTCCAACCTAAATGATTCTGTGATTCTGTGATTCCTTCACATATGATGATTGATCACGTGGTTATTTCATCCCAAATCCAATTGATCTGACAGCCAACTCAATTCACATCTTTCAGAAAGCTACGAAACTTCAGTCTCCCTATATGCATAGCACATTGTTTGACCATAGTATCTGTGAAGATCAGAAGAGAGAAAGAATCCCACTTTGGCGCTTACTGAGATTTTTTGTTTGTTTGTTTGTTTTGTCCTTGCTCATGCTAGGAACAAATTTATGAATATCTGTGTTAAATGAAATGCAATAACACCACAGTCTGCCTCCAATGTTCACTTACTCTGACTTACTAGGGTTGTACTAGTGGTACTAAGTCCAGGAGCTGCTGCACAATACAGCAGAGCCAGGCATGAACCCAGGTAGACTCAAGAGGAATTTCCCTGAACTGGAATTATCTGTAGAAATCTCTTTACATTCTGACAACTCAATAAAATCAGACCAAAAATGTTTCCAGATCTTTCCAATCAGACCTTACCCTGGATATACAGCAGACAAAGCCACTATTTCTCCAAATAGCAGGATGCAATCAAACAATATATTGCAGAAGATTTTGATTTGGTTTGTGGTTTGAAAGTTCTTGTTCAGCTAATCTATGGAATTATTTAGTTGTGTATATTTATTTTTCAAGGTCAGTCTGACATGCACTGGAATATTATTTAATTACACCTCTAAATTTTGAATGTGGACACCTGAATAAAACATCAGGATGGCGACCCCAGATCACTGTAGCAATAAATGCAACTACCACATGTATGCCAAAGTAATTGGCATTTAAATATATTTTTGTTGAACTTGTATCTCCTTTTTCAGCTATTCAATAATTAAATTGTTATTTTTTTCTCCTTCTTTCCTCTCAATCAGTTCTTTAAAAACATAAGACATTCTTTAAAGACATATGGTTTTAAAGGCAACCATATGCCAGTTGAAAAAGGGTAAAAGATGAGTAAAAAATATTATTTTCTGCCAATTTACCTCTAGTCCTTGCTACAATCTAGGCTATTTATGTAGTTCTGTAGCAATCCTTCTCTGCTATGCATTATACAAAACCAAACAAAAAGGTAGTTCTCCCAAGACTGCTTTCTAATCTACTTCTAAGATGAAAAAGCAATACATGAATAATAAATGAATCAGCAGTTTCATTCAACATTGTTACTATAGTAATCATTTATCTGTAGCCATAAGATTTCTTCTTTTTTTTTTTCATTCTTAAGTGTTTTAACAATGTCAATAAACAGTCACATTTTTACCATGAAGGAACTTGTATATGGAATATTTAACGACTAATATTTGCATTGTTCCAACTGGAAGTCTCACCAGACAGATTTTTAAAAAGCTGACAATTTTAAATTACTTTCCACAGAGTTCAGGGTCACTGCATAAGGGTTTCATTAACAGAAGACATCAAAAAGCATGTGCAGTGATCTCCTCTGAGGAACACTGAACAGCCTGCAACCGTTGCTCAGTTCTACCGCCTTGCAATAGCAAGGAGCACATTAACATCAGATGCACCACCCAGTTCTGATCTTCAGTGCACCCAGTTCCCTTAAAATGACATCCCTGGTCTACTAGAGTTAGTGCAGTGCAGGGCTGTAGAAACAGCGGTGATTCAAATGTTAAATTTACTCTTAGATTTTCAGATATTCCTTTTCAAGTTAGGTAAATGTACACAGCACACATTAAGTATACTAAGAATTACAGTATACATCTTACAAACATTAAATGATACTGGTATGGCTGTATAAAATGCAATTTGTGTAGTTATATGTCTCAGTCTTGCAATATTTTGAATACAAAGTCCTAAGACCATAATTTAGGAGTAAACTGCAGTAAAAGTCTATCTTATTGTATCAGTAAGTCTAGTTAGATTTTGACCTTCTTCTCTGTCTCTTGCTGTTTTCCTGTTTGTATAATGTTGCAGTCTATATAGTTTGTAACGATATATATACACACACATTTTTCATTTTGAGTCACGGAGTAAATGAAATTACATTGGGTCTAATAAATATGTTGTCATCTAAATAGCAGCTTCATTAGAGTTCATTATAAACATTACTTTTATTATTTAGAATTTACTGTAATGCTGACTACTGTTTATTTAGTTCCAGTAAAAAATCTGCACACATTATTATGTGCAGACTGAACCTTACAATTATATTACACCAAGATCTGAATATGCAAGACTAAGATTTGTAAACTGTTTTGCATTTCCTAAAGGGGAGCCACAGCATAGAAGTACAAGTGCCAAAATGAACACATGCAAACTCCTTTTTTAATGAAAAGGAAATGAACTGAAAACACAGTGATAAATAAGGTAACCAGGGATTAATAAAACATATCTCCAACATCCTCCAGTAACCAGAGATGCGTTTCACTAATATTACTAATAAAACTTATTACAATAGGGCCTGAACTCCAATCCAGGACTAGCACCTACTGAACTGGACATAACACAAACAGAGTTACAGACTGGTGTTACAGTCTCTCTCACCCATTACATGTAACATTAAATACCAAAAATTTGTACAGCAGTCAAGTGTAACAGAAAAAAAATATTTGCAGAGGCTCAGGAAATATTAATGCCATTGTATAATATACTCATGGGGCTTCATCTGGAATATCCATAAAGTTCTAGACATCCTCACTCAAAAAAGAGGAGTTAAAATTGCAAAAGAAGCAGATGAAGTTTCTTAGCATGAATAGGGAAATGAGAAAAGTTGCCTTTATGGACAATACTGAAAAATCATGACTTGCTTATTTTGCCAAAATGAAGGCTGAGATGTGGAGAGGAATTATGACTGATTTTTACATAACGAAGGGATGGTGTAGGAAGATGAGGTAGGATGGTGTCAGAAGGAAATAGAATCAGTGGGGAGGTAGAAGAACTACATAAAATGAAGGACACAGTGAAACAAGAAAAAATGGATATAAACTGGACAGAAATAAATGCAGGTTGAAAATTAGATGAAGGACGTGAGAGTAGTGAGGTTCTAGAACAAGTTTCTGGCTGGTGTGGTGGACAGAGGGACCGTATCTAATTTTCAGATGGTCTTGACCATGATGTCACGCTGATAGCAGGGAGCATGAGTTCAGGGCTTTACAGCCCTAGAGTCACAGCTACCACACTTCACATTGGTTCAGGGAGCTCATTGATTTTCAGACCAATGAGCCCTGATGAAAGAACAGATCAGACACATGGGAAAAAGTAACCTTTAATCCCCAGCACTACACTATAAACATTTCAGAAATTAGCATAGTCTTGTTGAAGGCTCTGTTCAGCTCTGGATCTCTATGTTCAAATTCCAGTGATATTGGAAACAGCTGACATGACAGAGTGAATTCTGGCTCACAAAGTCACAGCGCTCATATGCTGCAATTTTTTTTTTTTCTTAATAGATCTTCTTCATAAAATACATTACAGAGTATGTTTGTTCCTAATCCCTGAAATTTGGCAGGATATAGATTTTTATAGAGACAATCACCATGGTATCCCAACTCTTTCTATATTGGGAAATTTCAACACTTGGCTTGATCAGAACCACTCTTATACTGGATTTCCAGAACAGCAGCAATATTCTTATCATGATGATTTTTGCTGTGTAAAAATGGATACACAAATTCTCAGAAAAAAAAAAAAAAAAAAAAAAAAAAAAAAAAAAAAAAAACCTGTTCAATAATATACTTGGTAATGTTCGAGTGACACACATCTTCCACACTCTCTCTGTTGCTGGAATTAAAAGAATTGACCCAGACAAGACCTTCAACTGTATATTCCAGAACATCTACCATAATGTTAAATACAAACTCAGAAGAAAAATACAGTCAGTAGTTTCCACTTGCTTTTTTTCCTTCTTGCTAAGGCTGAATGAAAATAGTCTAAGGTCAAAAATTGTTCCCAATACAAAGCAAAAGCTGTTGAAGATAAATCTAAACTGAAGAAAATAATCTCATCAACTACGCTAAATATGTTAGTCGTGCTCCTTAATCTTAAAGAAAAGGTCATCAGCTAGATTTTGTTCTGTTAATAGAATAGCTGCAGGATGACTCAGAATAAACTGGAAAAAACTAAAGCACCACATGTAGTAGATCTGAGAGCTACGTATATAGAACTCCACATAGGGAGGTATTTGCACTGCACAGCACAAATCGGTACGGTGCAACCTCTTCTTCAATGCTGCAGCACCTAATGGCACCACAGCTATGGACATGCGTCAGGTAACAAAGGAGCAACAAGGCTGCATGTAAGACCAGGGACCAGTACTTACCTCTGGGTGCTCTGCCTTCTGTGCTGAGAAAAGTGGTTGAATCTTGTGAAATGATTGTGAACTGATTGTGAAATGATTTATTTCCTTCCCTTGGATGTCTCAGTGATGCCAAGGCTTTAGAGAGAGTGACAAACGGTCAGAAATAACTTGAAATGTATACCATGAACACAAAAGGCCACATCACGTTATTTGGATGTACAGACTTTCCTAATGGGACAATCTTTCTCTACAAGACATAGGCTAGCTGTTAATTTCCTGGAAATTCCTAAGGAGTCCCCAGAAGTTTAGATCAGAAAAAAAAATCAGAATAAAATCCTGCCAATCTCTTAATTATTTTTACACATTTCCCCAGGAAAGGGATTAATTAACATCCTTACTGCAAACAGAGCTATTCATGCAAGTTTTTGTCTCAGTAAATGTCTGGTCTAATTCAAAAAATATTTTACTGAAAGGTCAGCTACAGGCATGTTACGTAAACCTCTATTTCACACAACATGATGCTTCTACAGAAAAGTAGGCCATATTCTTAAACCATTTGCTTTCATCCCTGTTTCAGCAGAGTAGTACTTGACTGCATAAATAGCTTGTGTTTGCATGCCATTTGCATTTTTTTTTCTTTGTGAAAGCAAACTATGTTTTGTCTCCAAGTCATACTTTCTATTGAATACTGTTTTCCAGAGACTACTGTATGGTTTGCATAGGAGTTGAAAAGTCTGGCATAGTATGATGGCTAAGACTTGAAAAAGTAGTAACTATTACCTGTATCACTCATGCACCAAGTTTCTTTCTTCCACTCCCAAAGTAATACCAACCCAGTATTACAGAAGTTAAAGAAGTTCTTGATATTATGTAAAGGCATAACTGAACCATTGTGTTGTGGTTTGACCCAGCAGGCAGCTTGAGCACCACACAGCCGTTCGCTTGCTCTCCCCCTCCCCCAGTGGGATGGGGGAGAGAATTGAAAAAAAAAACTCGTGGGTCGAGATAAAGACAGTTTAATAGGACAGAAAAAGAAGGGAGATAATAATAATAATGATAATAATAATAATATGTACGAAACAAGTGATGCACAATGCAATTGCTCACCACCCGCTGACCGATGCCCAGCCTGTCCCCGAGCAGCGTTACCCCTCCCCCCCGGCTAGCTACCCCATATTAATTGTTCAGCATGACGTCATATGGTATGGAATATCCCTTTGGCCAGTTTGGGTCAGCTGTCTTGGTTCTGTCCCCTCCCAGCTCCTTGTGTACCCCCAGCCTCCTCGCTGACAGGGCAGCACGAGAAGCTGAAAAGTCCGTGGCTCTGTGTAAGCACTGCTCTGCAACTACTAAAACATCGGTGTGTTATCAGCATTGTTCTCATCCTGAATTCAAAACACAGCACCATACCAGCTACTAAGAAGAAAATTAACTCTATCCCAGCTGAAACCAGGACAAATTGTGAAGATGATTGATGCACTGATGGTGGACAAAATGTTATACAGTTTAAAAATAATAAAATGGTTACAAAAGGAAATATAGGAATTGAGAGAAAAAAATTAAAATCTGTAATTGCTATGAGAACAGAAGAATCTGTTCAAAAATTCTACTTCACTGATATGCGCAATAAATGTCTTTAGAAAAAAGGAAACAACACAACTGGCTATTTACAGATAAGACAGAATTTGCAGAGATGTAATTTATAACGTAACCTTGTAATTCATTGTGAAATCTCAGCAGTGCGCTTCAGAGCATCAGTGACAGATGAAAAGGGGAGACAAAGTTAAGAGCAGGGTATGAAAACCCCCCTCCACTCCAACGGAACGTTGTATATTTCTTCATATTTTTTCAAAGCTTTTCAGTACGCAAAGACAAGATGAGTGTAATCAGGTTAAGTAGTATACTAGTTACAGAACTGCTACAAGCAAAATGAAGTGTGGGCACTCTGCTGATTTGATGGGAAGACATATTCTTCATGAAATGTTCAAAAAATAAAAAACAAAAATGTAGTATAAGCCATCCTGTGGCCAGCATACTAAACAGACACAAAAATGGATGAAGTATCTCTACAACCTCATGCATAAGGCCCTGACCAGGTAAATAGCAAAAGACCTTTTTTCCAGCCAGGAAGACCGAATATGAGGAAAGATCTCCCTCTTATCATGCAAGTAACCTGTTAGAGAGATGTGAAATTAATCCTATCTTTTTTCCCCTCTGAAAGAACAGATAAGCTTCCTATTCAACTATTTGTATTGATGCAGAGACTGACTACTGGGCAAATGCAAAAAATTGTCTTTAAAACAAATGGAGCATCACCCCGATCACGTGGTATAATAACATTGGTTTCTGACTCACCCAGAGCCGGAGAGATCTCCAACAAAAGTACCACTGATTTTATTCAACAGTAGTTCCTATCCACTTTTCTAGGTTTCTTAGGAGCATCTACTTGCCATTAAGTTATTGGGCAAAAGAGAAAATACCTTCTTGTCCTGTCTAATGCAGCCATTATTCAAAAAACATGCCTATTTTATTACGGGAAATTCCATTTGATCTGATTTTTTTTTTTTAGTTAAAAAATGTAATTTAGATTTTTTTTTCCCCATTGAACAAGCTGAAAATGTCAACTATTTGTAACTACTTACTATAGACCTACTTCTTTAAACTGAAGATCTTGTTCAGTTGCACCTGATCCTGAAAGATTAAAATGGCCAGAAAAATCTAAATGGAAACAGCTTTCAGTACAGAAGGTAATTCTATCAAGGTTAATCCTTTGTGAAGACATTTTTACAGTTTTGTAGGTTTTTTTGAGGGGTTAAAAATGAATGGAAGAAAATCTGACATATCTGACAGAGCAAAAGCATGAATTAAAACTTCTTTATTCCTTCCTCATTGTTTCAGTCAGTTAATCTTTCTGTAGACAATTGCAGTAGTCAAATTCAAATATAAGCCCTTTTTTCCTGCTATTTAAAGGAAACAATGACACTTTGTAATGGTCCTTTAGCTCACTGAGAAGTCGGGGCCCCAAAGATTTGTGCAAACAAACAAGATTACATGGGAATTTAAAGATCTCCTGTGGAAACTGCTGTGAAAAATTCTTAGTCTCTTTGTTTCCAAACTAGTCTCTTAGTTTCCAAACCAGGGATCTTGTGGAGGTTTCTGGATAATCTTGTGCCAGTGTAATTATTCCTGAAAAGGACACCTCAAAACAGTTATTTTCCAAAACTGCTCTGCCCTGTGGCAGCTGCTGACCTAGTGACAGTTACTGACAATGGATTTAGCATGAAAGTATCACTGCAAAGTAGGAATCTTTTGAAAAGTCATCATATGTCAGTTATTTTTTTCCAGCTACAGTAAGTATTTTGTTGTTATCTTCTGGTTAACAGAACCCAGTGACCAAGTGATAAAATGGCAGTTGAAATTCAATAGCAAAGTGAGAAGTAGTGCAAGAAAAAAATATCATTATTGATAGAGGCTGAGGACTCCAAGTTAACCATTATCACTAAGAAAAAGCTGTGAGAACTATTGTGGATAGTACTTTCAAAATGTCAACAAAATATTCAACCAGTAGTTCAGCTAGTAGCTGGGTGTGGGGGGTCACTCCCAAAAGAATTGAGGACAATCTGCAAGAAATCATTATGTCACTATTTAAACCCACACAGTTTCTGTACTGGAATATTTCATAAAGGTCTGGTTAAACCATTGAAAAAAAAAAGGTATGCTAGAAGATGAACAGAACTATAGAGTATTTTACACATGATGGGAAATTAAATAGACTTCAGCTGGGAAAAGAAATATGGTGTTTTTATAGGCAAACACATGTAAAATCACTATTGACACAGAAAAGGAAGAAAGATTATTCCTCATATTTCATAATAGAATAATGAGGGAACATACTAGGAAATTATCAGGCAGTGTATGAACATGAAATTAAACTGAAATGAAATTAAATTAAATGTAACTGTGGAATTCATGACTGCAGGATGTTATGAAAGCTTAAAATACATGGAAGGTTCCAGGTAGGTAAGACATATTCATGAGATGTATTTCTGTTGCTAGGTACTAGGTATGGCTGGTTATCAACGTCAGCTGGAAACCTTATGCTAAACAAAACATATTCAGTAGTTCCTCCAACAAACAGCCATGCATTTCAGCAGCATGAACCACGTGGTCTCTGCAATCCTAATCTTACATCTCAGCTCAGAGAACTGTAAGAGTAATTGCTAGTGCCTAGTTAATAAGACTAGCCACTTAGGGTGAACTTGAACTTGGTAGATGAGGGGACAGCTGTAGATGTCTACCTAGACTTCCGTAAGGCCTTTAGAACTGTCTCCCATAACATCCTCACAGAGAAGGTGATGAGCTGGATTAGGAGACAGTGAGGCGGGTTCAAAACTGGCTGACTGGCCAGGAACAGCAGATGGTGATCAGTGGCATGAAGTCCAATTGGAGGCCAGTAACTAGTGGTGTGCCCCAGGGGACAATACTGGGTCTGATCCTGTTTTACATCTTCATTTATGATATGGATGATAAGGCAAAGTGTATCCTCAGGAAGTTGGCTGATGACATAAAACTGGGAGGAGTGGTGGATACACCAGAGGGTCATGCTGCCATCCAGAGGGACCTCAACAGGGTGGAGAAATGGGCTGACAGTAACCTCATGAAGTTCAACAAGGAGAAATGCAAAGTCCTGCACCTGGGGAGGAATAATACCAGGTATCAGGATATGCTGGGAGCCAACCATCTGGAGAGCGGCTTTGTGGAAAGAGATATGAAGGTCCTGTAGATAAGAAGCTGACCAGAAGCCAGCAATGTGCCCTTGCAGCAAAGAAGACCAACGGAGAGGTTATTTTCAAATGTACTTTTACAACTTCAATTCCCTGGACATGTAGGCAAAACATTCAGATGTGATTATTATCTTGCCTAACCAATCTGGTGGCCTTCTATGATGGAGTGACGGCATCGGTGGACAAAGGAAGGGCAACGGACATCATCTACCTGGACTTGAGCAAAGCCTTTGATATGGTCCCTCACCACATTCTTCTCTCTAAATTGGAGAGGTATGGATTTGAAGGATGGACTGTTAGGTGGATTAAGAATTGGTTGGCTGGTCGTAGCCAAAGGGTTGTGGTCAACGGTTCTATGTCTGGGTGGAGGCCAGTCACAAGTGGTGTCCCTCAGGGGTCGGTCTTGGGACCAGTGCTCTTCAACATCTTTATCGACATAGACGACAGAATCGAGTGCACCCTCGGGAAGTTTGCCGACGACACCAAGCTGAGTGGTGCAGTCGATACAATAGAGGGAAGGGATGCCATCCAGAGGGACCTGGACAGGCTGGAGAAGTGGGCCCAAGAGAACCTAATGAGGTTCAACAAGGCCAAGTGCAAGGTGTTGCACTTGGGC
>VXAA01005636.1:67112-81858 GCA_013399115.1 Anseranas semipalmata
ATGATCAGAGGGCTGGAACACCTCTCCTATGAGGAAAGGTTGAGGGAACCGGGCTTGTTTAGCTTGGAGAAGAGAAGGCTCCGGGGAGACCTCAGTACTTGAAGGGAGAGTATAAACAGGAGGGGGAACGCCTGTTTACACACGTTGATAGTGATAGGACAAGGGGGAATGGTTTCAAACTAAGACAGGGGAGATTTAGGTTGGATATTAGGAGGAATTTTTTCACTCAGAGGGTGGTGAGGCACTGGAACAGGTTGCCCAGAGAGGTTGTGGATGCCCCATCCCTGGAGACATTCAAGGCCAGGCTGGATGTGGTGCTGGGCAGCCTGCTCTAGTAGTTGGCAACCCTGCCCAGAGCAGGGGGGTTGAAACTAGATGATCTTTAAGGTCCTTTTCAACCCAGGCCATTCTATGATTCTATGATTCTATGATCATCAGATAAACAGCAAGTCTACTGCTGCATTGGCTGACTTTTTCCTTCCTCCAGTCCAGCAGAATTTCTCAGTCTTCGTGGTACTGTTTTACAAGACACTCAGAGTCCTTGGCCACAGTGCTACTCTCTGTGTACTTTCTAACATATCAGAAATAAATACATAGGATTTGCCCATACAATATGTCATTTTTAAGGCACTATAGTACACTGGCCAAAACATGTGCATCAAGGTAACTCTATAAACATAACTTGACACAAATATGTCATTCATTTGCTTCTGCTGGAGGCTACATAACTGTGCAAGAGAGGAAGAGTTGTTCAAATGCTCCATTGTCTTAAAAGAAATGAGACTGATCTCTTAATATTAGAAAGTTAATCACAGAATCACAGAATGGCTGAGGTTAAAAGGGATTCAGCAGAATGGGTTGTTTTCAATGTTATGTATGTAATCTTACACATACTGTGAGAAGAAGTACCATTGTATGTTTTGTTTTTCTCTTTGATGGATATTTTTCAAAATAAATACTTACTGCATGTCTTCAGCCAAACTTTATAGCAGAACATTAATTATGACACTGCTATTACTAGGCTAACAGATTTATTATTTGCCTGCCCCCAGCTGAGGGTAGGAATAACCACCTGACTTGTCCTGCTCTTACAGGCTGCGCAGGAAACACCAAAGTGAACAGCATTCCTAAGAACAGAATAATTTAATCTTGAGGCTAGTACTAATTTCAGATTTCAGAAAACACTGCCAAGTGAATTTACAATTCCACACTAGCTTCTAAAATCCAAGGGAGTCAAAAAAAAGAGAGAGAGAGAAAAGTAGACTGTCCTTGTGTTTCCAAAGCAGGGTTGTCTTAAAGATTTCAATTGTCATTTTACCTCAGAAATGTTAGTATCTTGCATTTTGACTTAAGAATTCCAGAAATAGTACAACATCTCTGGGTGTCTGATTAATTAAGTAAAGAGAAATAAGACAGATGTTAAGATCTTGACAGATATGGATATCAAAGCAGCAGCAACCTAGTCCTCTTTTAAAAGTCTGGAAATTAGGAAATACTGCACACCTAGCAGTAACCTTATCTATTGCAGGTGTAACAGTAAGACCAGTTCACAAAGGCAAAAGTTTTTAAGACCAAGCGTTTGTAACAGTATCTGCTTGAAAGAAAAACGCATGTTTACCATTCTTCAGAGTGCTGCTCAAGCAATTTGGCCAATCTAGAAGAAAAAAGAAGTTGTTTAAGTACAACATGTAAAAAAAGAAAAAAAAAATAAAGAAAAAAAATGTAGAAGTAGTCCATCCATTTATGCAGCACTGCCTGACAACGGAAGCATTTGGGCAGTAGGAGCAAATCCAGTTCTTTGTCTTAGAGCACCTTCCATGATAGCTTAATGTAAATGTGCTGGAGTCAGAACAGCCTGAAGATGGACTGGAAGACTATCTCACAAGGAACAATAGGGCAAATCTGAGCTACTGGTGCCTGGCCATGTCTTATTTTCACTAGTGTACAGGAAGAAAAGTGAATGTTTGTGCAGCTTTAATGTGGCTCTAAAGCCGGTAAAGACAACAAAATGGAACTGGCTGCCCAGAGAGGTTGTGGAGTTTCCCTCCTTGGAGATCTTCAGAAGTTGTCTGGACATGGTCCTGTCCTGGGCAACCTGTTCTAGGTTGTCCCTGCTTGAGCACAGGGGCCAAACCAGATGGTCTCCAGAGCCAAGGAGACCAAGTTGGTCTCTTCCAACCTCAATGACTGTGATGCTGTGACTCTGTCAACATCAGAAAATTCCTAACCAGTAACACAGACATAAGCAGAAGCACAGAACAAAACAAAACAATAATCAAATTGGTAAAAATAATAGTTAATAAATCTGAAAAGCCATAATCTGAAGTATTATTTACTGAAATACAGAAAGAAGAAAGATACTCCTTGGTGCATAAGAAATGAGATTTAACTTTGAAATCAAATAAGATCAAATAAAAAACTTGTCCAGTTTAAGGCTACTCTGAAATATTAAGACACTGTCTACAGTACCAGGGATAAGACTTACTGGAGAGCTCTTACACAGGATGGCTTGACACTACGGCTCTTAAGTAATAACACAAGTAAATGCATTGTATAGGGAATACACTGGAATGTATCTGGCCTTCCATCGAGGCTACAGAAAATAACAAGGGCCATTTCCTCAGGACATGAAAATAAAAAGGACATAGCAAATTCACCTTCTTCATTAGGTCCTCTCTCCTCTTCATAAACATAAACAGAATGGAGAACAGGATGGAAGTCTGGAGAACAAGAAAAGGACAGTGGTTTATTTTCTGCTTGTTTTTCCACCAAATAAATAATGAGTATCATGATTCCATCTTCCAGATGATTATTTTAATTGTCCTACTAGGAATAACTCAACTGGATCCCTGTCTTTGACCTACTAAATAAATAATCAATTATTTATACAAAGAAGTGCTGCCATTAGGAGACATCAGTCTCCCATACCAAAATATCCAGTATGTATTAGGGCATTTTCCTATGTTGTGAAAACTACAGAAACAAATCCCATCAGCTTGCAGAAGGGAATTCTGCCCATCTCCCACACTGTGCAGGAAGGGGTAGGATTTTGTAATCACCATGACAGGATTTAAACATCTCAATCACTCCACTCCTTTCTGCCAAGATGAAATTATTCAGCAAGTTCACTAATGCTTCTGAAGCTTCATGTCCTTTTCTTTGCTCCCAAATCTCTCTATGATTTAGCAACGTGACTACTGCAGATTACCAGGTGTCCATTAAACAGAGGCTGACAACCACAAATGCCTGGCTACCAATACATTTTCTGTGCTAGTATAAGCAGTAGGATTTGAAAGTATGTAAAATCCATGTACTTGTAGAGAATTTTATGCAGGAAGCTCTCTAGACAGGTTTTCAAAATACTGCACAGAGTGAGAACTTCTTGGCTGCTTGTCATAAGCCACATGTCGCTAATGCCGACTGTAAAGGGTTCAAGCAATAGCAGCATCTATTTAAAGCAAGCAGATTGAAGCTACATCCTCCCAGTCACCAGAAAGCTCTGCATAGTCTTTATGTACAGAAACAGAGATGTTCCAAAAGCTAAGGTTCAGTGGTACTCTGGTAACACCATGTATTTAATGGGATGGTGTGAGGTGGGCTTGTTGTCAGGGCTGCTCTTTGGGTGAGGCGAACTGGGGGCCGTGCACCTACAGGCTGCGATGCCACTGACCCAGAGGCACGTGAGGACAGGAAGGTGACAACACCAGGTCCCATCAACAGCCCAGTGATCATCAAGCAATGGCAAGGTGGCAAGTCAGGGCCAAGGTCCAGCCAGGAAATCCAAGCAATAACCCAGGAACAGGACTAGGGGCAGACACCCCTACAGCAGGACTCAGGCAGGCACCAGTAGCTCAGGACTGGGCTTAAATGGGGCCCTCAGTCAGAGGGTGTGGAGAGGTCCCAGGTGGGGCTGGTCAGGGCCATCAAGGACTATTTGTGCCCTCAGGGCCCCTACATCTGTATGTAAGCTGAACTCTTCTGCACCTACACAATCATGTACAAAAATATTTGTCATTCAAACCAAAGTGCGAGTCTCAGGAATTGAAAAAGGAAAGTACTGGGCTGTAAAATAATAGCAAGCTGCCCTTTGCAAGCTTAGCTCACTGTAAAAGTGTTGTTTTCACATTTCCCAATGAAACTGTGACATAGCTAAATTGATTTACAAAAGCTTTTAAAACAGAAATGTGTTGGGTTTAAAAAACTGCTCATTTTGTAGTACCCTTGCAAAACAGAGGTTGTATGCACCCTTATTAGGACAATAAGCAATTGATCAAAACAGTGGTGCTTCTATAATGTGAGCTGTTGGCAGCAGCACGCAAAAAGCAGAGAGTAGGAGCAGGTGCCTGAGCCTTAAGGAAAATTCAACAATAATGCTTCTGTTCTGTTTTGAATTTCCAGAATATATGAAATTACCTCATTAACTACTGCTAGCTGCAGTGGTAGCACAGGTGAGACAGTGATACTGTCTCTGATTTATAACTCTCACCCACCTAGTCTGTACTGGGAACTTGTGTCAGCACCCACCTCCTTTTCTGCTTCTCTCACTGCTTCTCTCTGTTTCCAGTACCCAGTTATCTCATTTTTCTACAGCAGTGCTCAATACATTCATTTTCCTTAAAGGACTAAGAAGTCCTCGCATTTTACTGGCATCTGGAGGCATCATCACAGTGTGACATTAAAATAGTGCTGTAGAAGGTGCATGCAGGACCCAGCCCCAGGAGAAGCCTGACAGCTGCCACCAAGACCTGCCTGGGTTACTTACAGCTTATGAAGTCTTGTGCTAGTTGTTTTGCCTGTGAATCAGGACACATACAAAATCAACATGTGTGGAAAACCTTACATTCTTTGTCAGTCAGTGCAAAGGTTTTTCTTTCTTTTTTCAAATGATGGTGACAATCTTGCGTAAGTTGATTTTGGTCTCCTGAAATAATCAAAACCTCTTTAAAAAACAATAAGCTTGCTTAAAATTTATCTGTTTACTAATAGAATTTGCTGATAGTGACTGCCTGTTCATAGCTTTTATTACTTTCTTCCTATATTTTCTAATAAAATTTACATCTGCAATATATCAATAGGCACATGATCAAGTTTGTTTATAAAAAGAATATGTACTAGACTGAAAAAATCAATGCACTAACTTTGAATCTTAACAGCTAATTTATAGTAGCATTTGACATTAACTTCATACAGTCACTCCATCATTTCTGGGCAGTGTTCACACAAGCAAATAAAGCTTCTCAGGAATAAAAGCAACTGCAACCATATAGAAAAACTTCTGAAACTGGAATGTGTTGTTTAAAAGAAAAAAAATCTACTAAACTAAACTTCTACCCAGAATTACTGTTTTTCTTTACTATGTTCTTGAATCAAAGATACCTCTAAGTCTTAGCACAGATAAATAAACAAACAACATTGTTTTCAGGCCTAAAGACAGACTAACATATGGGCAACATTACACTTTTTTAAGAAGTACCATTCAGCAGACATTTTCCAGTATCACTCTAGAAACTACTTTGTTTTTTTTCTCACTGTAAAAGTGATTTTCCATTAATTTCATACACCTCACTTCCTCGGGTATTTTCCAAACAACAGTAGCCCTGTCCTGCAGTATTCTTCTACCCCAACAACAAAATATATTTTAATGATTAAAAAAAATCCTAACCTACAACATTTCTGAAATTTTAGTAACCACTACGAAGTATCGCGGTTGCTTTCTATAATCCTTTGACTTTGCAACTATTTCAATGAGCAGATTAGTTTGCTTTTATACTAAAAGGTCCAGTAGTACAGTGAAAAAAACAAGAGCAGTGAAAAAGACATGCCAGATTATGTGACACTTTCATTTTGGTTGGAGACCCAAAAATTAACTGCCTTCTGCTCCAATTTCAGTTTTGTTGTGTTACTAAGTGTAGCACTATCAGCGCAGAAACATTACCATCAACACTAAATCCACCACACATTACAAGCCTACATTTATAAATTATTCTAATGTATCCAGACGTTTCCTGGGAATAATGTAAATCATAAATCGGGATGTTAAATTTTGTATCTGGATCTCCTTTGTATGGCATCTCTTTGTCTATACATCTGACAAGCTTCATAGCAACTTCAACAAGACATTCATAGGTAAAACAGACATTTATAGCTAAAACACCTAATATTACCCCTGGATATTTTACATAGCAGTACAAGAGAAAAAAAAAAAAAAAAAAGACATTAATTTTCCAAATATGTCTCTTTCTTAAATCTGTTTGCTTTTTGAGGATCTTCCTTACAGATGAAGAATCCAAACACTGGAGCTTCTGAAAAACTGGCAACATGGCAGCAAATGTTCATTGGAGAAATCCTTTTCATTTCAAACTTATTCACTTCTTGAAAACAACAGCTTTTGAGCAGGAGGCTGGAATTCCATTGCTACAAATGCAAGTTATGACCCCGAACTGAGGAGAGAGCCCAGTCCACAAGGCAGAAATTAGAGATGAAAGACATTGCTGAGCTCCAAGAAATGAGTCCTTTAAATAATATGCAATAAATACAAATGTAATCCTCTTTTAAAGCCTAGTTCTACAGCTTTGCTCAAAAAGCATGAACTACGAACCACATGATGAATATGTGTAAATGTTCTCTGAGACTTACAGTAAAGGTCAAAGCATATAATATCAGTCAGTCAGTCAATCAGCTGTTTCCATTGACTTTCACAGATTGCACTTTGGACACACAGATGTAGTATTCAAATCATTTGCTGCGGTAAGTTATGGTTCATTCCAATGGTCCTTCCCCATCAGCTTTGTACTTCACATCTGTTCTTAGTACCTCATTCTGGAAACACTGGGAACCATTCTTCATTATATTAACTGAGTAGTTCTTCAGAGCTAGTAGCATTATTTGTATACAGAGTTATATACGTGAATATTTTTATAGGATCAAGATTGTGTAAGTATTTGGGACAGGCATTATGTTTAATGTATATTTAAAATTGTATGGTTGAAATTGGCCCTACACTTTAGAGCTTAATACACAAACAGTCAAACTTTTCAAGTTTACATATTATCAGCAGTTTCTTAAACTCCTGTTAACACTGATTGGTTACTTTGACATGCTGACACTTTGAGATCCATCTTGTGTCAAGAAGGAAATCCTAAAGCAATTGGAGTAAGCACTGACCATTTGGAAAGCATTCAAGCATGTCTAAATCTATCTCAGCTATCACTGCTTTTACTGTTCCCTGTCATTCTTCTCAGCCAGCTCCCATTTCTCTATTTGTCTGGGTTTTGTTTCCCATTATATACCTTTTCTGTGGTCCACCCAATGCAGAAGATTTTGTTTCCTTCACGTGTACAGAACCTGAAGAAATTTCAGATCTCCTTAATGTAATTTCTAATATCTTGGAATTCAGACCATGGAATCTCTACAGGATTTCCTTCTTCCTCTGCCTGAGGTCTAAACTCTTCAGGAACAGTTTTTTTGTTCAACCAACCAAAAAGTTCAACCAACTCTGCAGCAGTTTAAGAGCAAATGAGCAACTATGAAAACTGACAGTGTTTAAGAAGAAAAGCTACCACCACCAATTTTCTTGAAATTTTATCTGAATAGAATTCCTCTTTTCAGTTTGCTATAGTTTTTGGTACTTTAGCATGTGAAGATGGGTAGATGCCAACATTTCCTTCTTCTCTGTCATTACTGAACATTTCTAGAGCTAACAAGGGAGAAATACAGCAATTTAGATTTCACGCAAAAAAAAAGATAAAGAATGAAATTCATATCGTTCCGGGCCATATTTTTGTTTTTATGGTAAGTTTGACACATTGCAAGACTTCTTATTTCGCAATTTGACTGTGTCTTTAGGTTCAGAATTAGCTCAATATATTTGTTCCCTCATTCTAGCTGCAATATGTGTCAGTGTTCTTACTTGCATGGATCAAGTGTTCTCAAACTGTGAGGTTATCTTTCCTGATGAGACTTTGATCTCTCTCAGAGCAAGACCATCCACGCCTAGAGAAAACAACAAAAACAGGATTCATTTTCTCTTATTTTTCCACATTTGGAAGACAACAAGCCCAGGATTTTCTAATTTATGATGAATAGAACAAGTGGTTCTGGTTTTGCTGACTTCCAACGAGAAGCAAGCTGGCAAAGCAAGAAACAATTACAGATATGTACATCCAGATTTTGCAAACTATCACACTATCACAACAGTGCGCTATTTACATAGGTATATCAGAAAGAAATTACTCCACAGGTACTTGCATGTTTATTTACATGAGGAAAGGAAACATACTAGGTTGTTTTTTTGTTTGGTTGGTTGGCTGGTTGGTTTGGGTTTTTTTTTGCAAGTTTTTGAATTTTTTTTTTTCCTAACTGGATGGTACTTTTTATCAATAAACCATTAAGTTAACTTTCCAAAGTTTATGTGTTGGAGGTGGGGAGCTAATAATTAGGGAGAAGGTGGCCTGCACAGGATTTCTGGAATAGCTAGATTCTCTTTGAAATCAAATATTTTAATTTGAACGCCCAAGCCAGGTACATAGGCATTCAGATATGTGGTGACAGCTCATACTAAGAACTTGAAAATAAAGCTAGAAAATAAGAAGCTTGAAAATAAAGCTCGTATTTAAAATTACTACCTCACAGTGGTAGACCAGATAACATGAATGAAATAAAAGACTAGGAAGAAAAAGGACTAAAATAAAGGCTGCTAACACAAATTGTCTCTTAATATACATTATCTAGTACTTGATCTGATCTTGTCTTAAGCTCTTTAAAATTAAGGGCATATTTGTTCCATTAGGTAAAGATCTCTAGCACTCAATTCCAATGTTAATGACCACATAGAATCATAGAATGGTTTGTGTTGGAAGGGACCTTAAAGATCATCCAGTTCCAACCCCCCTGCCATGGGCAGGGACACCTCCCACTAGATCAGGTTGCCCAAAGCCCCATCCAACCTGGCCTTGAACACTTCCACGGATGGGGCATCCGAAGCTTCTCTGGGCAGCCTGTTCCAGTGCCTCACCACCCTCATAGCCAAGAATTTCTTCCTAACAATTAATCTAAGTCTACCCTCTTTTAGTTTAAAACCATTATTCCTTGTCCTCTCACTACATTCCCTGACAAAGAGTCCCTCTCCTGCTTTCTTGTGGGCCCCCTTGGGGGTGGGGTGGGGGGCTTTCCCTACTGGAAGGCCGCTACAAGGACTCCCTGGAGCCTTCTCTTCTCCAGGCTGAACAACCCCAACTCCCTCAGCCTGTCTTCATAGGAGAGGTGCTCCAGCCCTTTGATCATCCTTGTGGCCCTTCTCTGGACTCACTCTAATACGTCCATGTCCTTCTTGTGCTGGGGGCCACAAAGCTGAACGCAGGACTCCAGGTGGGGTCTCACAAGAGCAGAATAGAGGAGGAGAATCACCTCCCCCAACCTGCTGGCCACACTGCTTTATGCAGCCCAGGATACGGTTGGCTTTCTGGGCTGCAAGCACACATTGCTGGCTCATGTTGAGCTTCTCATTAATCAACACCCCCAAGTCCTTCTCCTCAGAGCTGCTCTCAATCCATTCTCCACTCAGCCTGTATTTGTGCTAGTGCCAACAGCAAGTTTCGAATTAAAGATACCAAATATTTTACTAAATAAGCTAAATACACGTAATGTTTCCCTAATATTCCCTAAATTTTCAGTGCTTTTCATAAAGTGTTTTTTATAAAAATATTCTATATTTGGTTGAAATATTATTAGTTTGTTTGTTGTTTGTTTTTGTTTTTGTTATCTGGTAAACCATCTAGGTATTAAAAATTTTCAGGTGTTCTGCCTATTCCCTCCTCTGCTCTATAGCGATTCCCTTCATTTTTTTCCAGTGAGGGACACTGCTTCCTTAGTCAGACTTCATCCTGAAAAATGTTACTCTTTAGTTTAGCCAGGACTTGCCCTGTCCCATAAAAAGAGCATTTCTGAGCCTCCATATAAGTTCTTTTTTAGCAGAATAGATTTCATCTTCAGTGAAAAGCTTCCAAATATTTTTGTTTGAAAATCTATTAGCGAGTGTGCTCTTTACTAGACATCGGGACTTTTCAAGCAACATTCTTTAGTAACCCAACTTGTTCATGCCCAAAGAAGCATACATTGTTTATATGTCATTTCTCATTCCTAAAGATAAACCTGATTATAATTTCAATCCAGAAGTTTCCTGGCTCCTTCAGAGCTCAAGAAATATTTTGTTCTCTCTTTTTTTTTTTTTTCTTTTATCTAAACTTTAATCATGTTACTGGTTTGGGATAACAGCAAAAGATCCGTATTTCCATATAGGTGGATATAAATGTATTCAAAAGACACTGACCATTATGAGGGAAATACAAGGCAAGTACAATTTCTAATAAAATTTTGAAGTAAGCAATAACGAAGCTTGAGAAATAACTTTTTCTCAGTTGGACAGTAAGTAGTTACCCTGTTGGAGCAATTTTACTTTTTTCAAAGTATGAGGTTACTCAAGAACAGAAGCCTTACGTTATATACTGTTAAGACTGTAAAATCAAGCACTTACAAGTGTGAAAATCATGGAAATGGAGCTGCATTTGTGGTTTTAAATTTGCTCCTTTTTACACATACATTATTTATCATAAACTGTCATTACACAATTACTCTGAATATTTTCCACATAATTTTGACTCTGTGTGTAGGCATTATAGGAGGGAGTAAATATTTAGTGGCAAATTTCAACCAATCTTTACCTACACAAACCTTTATGGAAATGAAAAAAAGTGATGAATATATTACAAAGATGCATTTGCTAACAACATTAGGAAACACTGAATTTTAAACATCCTCCCACATTAACTGTTCTTGAATATTTATAAAATTTATTTATACGACCAATCAAGCTTCCTTTCCCTGGGGTTGCTGTTTCTCTGTCTGGGACTGTATTATAACGTTAATTCCAAAAATGTCTGAAAATGCTGAACTTGGAAATTCGCGGTGCTCGGTGCTCTCTGTAGCCCTCAGTACCGTGAGACACCCTGTAACAAATGGAAATGAATGAGGAATTTCATTTTGTGCACATGGAATAGCAGCAACCTTTCCTAATAAATGCAAAGACATTTTCCTTTAGGATCAGTTTCCTTCTGAAACAATTTGTTCTGTATAATCTAATAAAATCTACAAGAGTATTAAAAAGGGGTAGAAAGCCTACTGAATTTAATCACGAAGATATGAAGAGGCATTCAGATATTTTACTGGCTGGACAGTCAGCACAACGGACATACGTATATACAGAACCCCCCAAACACACAAGCATACACGTGCGCAGAGGAATGACCTACGTCTGACTGCACCTGGTGCTGTGGTACCATCGGTGACCACGCTTGGTCTCCCTGTACCTGCTGGGTGTCATTGCCAAGGCTCTTGGCAGCGGGGCTGCAGGGGCCTCGGTGAGGAGAGGCCGAGGCTGCCCCATGCCGGTCCCAGCTGGTCCCAGCCGGTTCCAGCCAGCCCCAACAGCCCCGCCACAAGGCATGGCTGGGCCCAGCAGCCACGCTGGTGGCACCTCGGGGTAAATGCGTTGAAGAAAGGGCAAAACGCCACAGGATGGGGTGAGGAGAAAAAGTGTGAGGAACAACTGTATGAACAGCATGGACAGAGAAGGAAGGGCGGGAGGTGCTCCAGGCGTCAGAGCCGAGGCTCCCTTGCGGCCGGTGGAGAGCTCACCCTGAAGCAGGACAAAAGCACGAGGAGGGAACGGCAGAGAGGAGCTGTCACGGACAGACCACAACTCCTATCCCCCTTCCTCTACAGAAGTAACATTTTAAGAATTGAGTTTCATTTCTTCTCAAGCTAATTAGACCATATTTTTTAAAATTATATTTGATAAAAAAAATACAGTAATATACTTCACACCAAGCTTTCCAAGAACATTTCCTTTTTTGCGAGGTGTACCAAATAAAAATCTTAAGTCTAATTTTTCATCTGTTAGGCCTGTTAGACATCTCAGGGGAAGAAGTTTCTCAAATATTTAATACAGTAAATATTTGTCATGCATTACCAGAAGTTGTGTGTATTTTGTTCAACTAATAGATTTTTATTATACCTTTCCAGAAACATCTTGTTACAGATCAAGTCATTATCTAAGAAAGTTAAAAGTAAAGTTCCAAATTCTCAGCTGTCTGAGAACAGATAATTGACAGAGAAATCTAAGGAAATAATTTACATTTACAACTTCTTGGCACTTTTCAGTGTTTCTTGAGTGTCTCTTAAGATGGTATTTATTACAAAGAAAGCCCCATATGACTACATTTGTCTACACTGCTACCCTAGAAGCTTCTGGTCCAGGCTGCTGTAGTGAACTGCTTTTGGTAGCTGTGATTCAGTAAGTCCTGGTGTCCCTAACCTGTGAGATGGATTTTGGAACCCTCCCTGAGCTTCATGCCCCCCCAGGGATCCTGCATTTCAAGTGGGTATTTTAACTTGGTATCTCCAACCTACACCAGCATTGCAGAAATAACCACCACCTAGACCGACTCACAGGCAATTGTATTGCATATGACATGACAGCTGCTGTTGATTCTATCTTAATATCATTAACCTATGAAAATACATTCAACATAACCATAGCCTGCCACACTGAACTTCATAAAGTAGTTCAAATCATTGTTTGCTGCAGGTCATTAAGAAACTAGTAAACAGACTATTTAACAATGATGCTAATGTAAATTTTCCATGACAGCAGTCACTGGTATCCTGCTGACAAATGATAATGTCATTGCAATGTGTCCTTAGTGCTCAGTAATTACTTCTGTATTCATGAGTGTATATGGCTGGAAGTTTACCTGATCTGAATGTAAAAACTCTCAGCAAACTTCACACATGGTTGCATGTCAGGTGCATGTGTGGCATGAAAATGTTCAAAATACCTCTAAAGAAATAACGAGTTGAACCAGGGCATTACACTCTGTGCTCTTCCCACTACACAAGACTCCTCCTGAAACACTGCATTACAAAACTACTGCTTTAGCTCCCTACCTTACAAGACTTCTTGTCAGTGTTCAAGAGGCATTTGGATAATGCCCTTAATATTCTTTAACTTTTGTTTTGCCCTGAAGTGGTCAGGCCATTGGACTCAATGATCTTTGTTGGTTCCTTCCAACTGAACTATTCTAATTGTAATTCTAAAAAAATGTTTCAAGGAACAAAATGTGAAATACTTTCAAACAACTGCAGTAAACTAGCTTTGAAAGTGTCCTGCCTACCTTTGTGAAATAGGCTTTTGTTATTTCACACACCACTAAACCTGAGTATTGTTGACGTTGTGGGGAAGCTTAATGGGAGCTGAAGCATAGTTTTATGATGGTGATTCTTTCAAACTGCTTTTAAACCTTCTAAAGTATTGGGAAGGACAACATCTGAGTTTTAGTAGTTAAGACACAATATCTGATATTTCTAAATGAGATTTATATACTGAAATGTCCAGGACCTGATTAAATTTACCTCCAAGTGCATAAAGAAATAAACAATCCTGTACTTGACACACCAATGGTTACATGTGAGAAGTCATACTAGATGGAGATGGTCTCAGAAAACAACAAAACATGTATCTTTAAAAGACAGGTAATAGGAAATTCTAAGAAAACAACACTTAACTATGGACTACAGGAAAAAATGGAATAAATGTCTAAACGGTGAACTTACAAACACCTGCAGAATAATAAAAATAGCCAATATGGATTTTTCAAGAACATACTGTGTCTAACTAAGCTAATTTCCTTCTTGGACAGGATAACTGGAATACTGGATAAAGAAGAAGAACAGATTTGCTGTATCTTGATTGCAGTAAGGCTTTTGATATTTTTCCATATTAAATTCTCACAGGAAAATGAGGGAAATGTCATCCGGATTAAAAACAAACAAACAAACAAAAAAACATAAAGTCAGTGTGTGGCTTGAAAAGCCCTACTCAGAGAATGGTTATCAGTACCAAACAGGGATTTTCTTTCAAGCTGGTTCCCTCAGAGATTCCAGGCCCAACTGTCTTCAACATTTTCATTAAATATATGCATTACAAAGTAAATGGATACAATTTGTAGATGAAACCAGCATGTGCTAGAGTTACAGAAGTCTGGATAATAACTTCAAAATTCAAAACTCTCTTAATAAAGACACAATCCAGAATTCAAAAAAAAAAAAAATGAAGAAAGAAAATACAGAGCAAAATAACTAGTAAGAAGAAATGACAACTTGAAATGCCAAATGAGGAGAAAGGACCTGCAAATTGTAATGTATTAGAAATGACCTGTGAGTCAACATGAAATATTATGGAATGGAAGGAAAGAGAAAATTTCACGTTGTCAAGAATTTTGCAGGTAAGATACAGATGAAGATCATTCTTTCCTCCATGCTCCCAGGAAAATTGCAGCTGAAGCAGCGTGAGCAGTCTTTAGTGCCATACTCCAAAACACAGGTAGGGTTTGGAAAGCATACAGCAGAAAACAGCAAGAAAGAGAGGAGGACTCAGAATATATTATCCATGAAGGAATACTGCAGAAATAGGGTTTCTTTTAGTCTAGGCAGGTAACAATTTGATAAATCTTCCAGGATATAGAAGGCTGTTAATAAGAAAGACAATGATAGATTGGTACCAATTGTTCACTAGAAAGAAAGACAAAAAGAGCCAAGTTTAACTTGCAGTAAAGGCTATATAGGTCAAATATTAAAGTAAAATTGAGAGGAAAAATCTCGAACAGGACACCTTCAGAAATTCTAAAAAAAA
>VXAA01005636.1:90819-121101 GCA_013399115.1 Anseranas semipalmata
GGTGGGGGGGTGCGCGCACGGCGCATGTCCGCCCGCGCCGCGCCGCGCCGCCACTAGACGCTGCCCCCCGCCGCCAAACTCACCACCATCTTCTGCATGTGCAACGTTCGCAGCCGGACAGAAACCGCTCCCCGGCGATGGAGACTGCGGGAAAAATCCGGCGCGGCGGGATGGCTTGCTGAAACTGCGGCGGCTCCGGGGAGAGAGGCTGAGCGCGGGCGGCAGAGAATAGCAAACAAATACTAGAACAAACAAACAAAAAAAAAAAAAAAAAAAAAAAAAAAAGAAAGGAGGAAACCTCTCTTTTTCTCCCCTTTTCCTTTTTTTTTTATTTTTTATTTTTTTTTAATTCTTGATTTTGTTTGTAGCCACCTCGTCCTCAATGCTTCTCTGAGCAGCATCTAGCGAGCGAGCGGGAGAAGGCGAGACAGAGAGGCAAAAGAGAAGATGAGGATAATTTGCAGACAGCTTGTCTTGTTGTTTTCTGGCTTTTGGGGACTAGCAATGGGAGCTTTTCCTAGCAGTGTGCAAATAGGTAAGCGCTGCATTGGGCTGTGTGCGTGTGTCCAGGGGTTCAATCCTTTGCAAAGTGAGTTGGAAAGGCGGCTCTGAAGGCAGCTTGCAGATTTCTCCTCCGCCACCATCCCATTGCCTTGCCTTCACGGAGAGCCCGCGTGTACTTGTGTATGTGTGCCGGTGTGTGTGCGTGTGTTTCCGTGCCGTAGGGGGATGCTTGTCTTCTGGGAAACTCATCCCAGCCCCGGGATGCGCAGGATCGGTAGGAGAGGAAGGGGCTTGGGACAGATGCCCCTGGGCTGCTTCAGCCCCCTCCAGCACCCCCGCGTTTGCCTGGCTCGCAGAGGGACGGCGAGTTACGTGCACTGGGGTAGCTGGCAGGGGTGGGGGGTAAAAGGCAACCCTGCCCTGCTTTCCCTTTCCGTAGTTGGAAAGTTTGGGATTTTGTAAGCCTCTCCGTGTAGTCCTGTGCCCCCTCCCCACCCTTTTCCCATCGCCTCCTGCTTCCCTCCTTTCGGCCGTGTTTCGGATGGGACGCAGCTATCTGAATTCTTTCCAGCTCAGCTCCATCACTGCATCATTTCTCGTGGACTTGTAAAGATGCTGCTAATAAGGCTGAGCAGCTCCCTGCCTGCACATGGCTGCAGAGGAGCAAAGTTCATTATATTGCTGTTCAGTGCAGATTATCCTACACTGAGTTGGTATTTTATTTTAATCCAGAAAGCATCGTTCTCCTTAATTAGCCTGCCACTTAATGTAAGAGGCTGTTGAGTAGCTGATTTACCAGTGTGTTCGGTAGCAGGGAGATGGAGGCTAAACACTTCCAAAGGTCACTGTAATCATGGCAAATCTGGGTATTTATATATGAAAGGCTGGAAACTGAGAAGTCAGAAAAGGAGCAGGAATACATCGGGGAGGTTAAAATCGATTGAGGACAGTGATTTAAAGGCAGCGGTTGTGATTATGATTAGTTCCTTGCCCATTAAAGTCTTAGGACTTGCTTTACTGTGCAGCTTTGGGAGAGACAGTTGCTTGCTGTTACAAGATAGTAAGTAGCTTGCCAATGATTCACCCTGCTTCCTCTGCTTTTTGCTTTTTTTCTGTTTTTTGTAGGTGGTCTCTTCATCAGGAACACAGATCAGGAATATACTGCTTTTCGATTAGCAATTTTTCTTCATAACACCAGCCCCAATGCATCTGAAGCACCTTTTAATTTGGTTCCTCATGTAGACAACATTGAAACAGCTAACAGCTTCGCTGTAACAAATGCCTGTAAGTAAACGTGCCATTGATCTGACCACCTTACGGGTAAATTGCAGAGAAAATAACAGGAAACCACATCATTATCGTGCATTGGACATACATCAGTAAGTCAGTCTTCAGTGTAGATACTGGTAGCAGAAGAGCAAGAGGGGCAGCGGTCCTCGTTAGTTCTAACTGGAGCAAAATCCCCTCTCCTGCTTTGTGCTGACTAACCTGATGTGACATTTACTTTAGTGTTATTACTGTAGTTTCTTGCTTTCTGGTTTCTATGGAGATGAATTTTGTTATTGTAAAGAAAAATTATGAATGTCTCGATCTGTCCATAAACCCCACAGTTACTCTTGTTCGCTTTCGGGTGTGGCGTGCCTTGCATGTATTTGAAAATATACGATAATATTTGTGCTCAGAAATGCTTTTCTAATGCTTGGAAAGGAGATAGGGAAGCAGTGGTGTGCAGGATAATATATCTAAGTTGGTTGACGCTGCAGTTGATCTGGTGATGTCACTTGAGGCAGCCCTGCTCTTATATTCTAGGTTGTAAATGTCTCTTATCATCTCGTAATGCATACATCCTGTGGATATGTCTCTATGCATCCATACATTGGTGCCAAATCAAGTTAGTATCTGATCTACTTGATTTCACAGACCACCTCAACTGGAACAAATATTCTCTTCCTACTATATATTTTATACACACGCGCACACACACAGATGCACATACACCATGAAAGGAAAACAGAAAATGAAATGCCATTACTAAATACGGTAACACTTACTCTTTAAAAACAAAACAAAACAAACAAACAAACAAACAAAAAAACAATATAATTAGGTGAACTTCCTACATTTAGATCACCTCGGGGTCTCTAGCAGTGGCTGAAACACATCCTGGATACTGCTCAGTCTCGGAGAATAGCAAAGCATCGTTTCTATTTATCTTCACATATGGCAGGTTTATAAGAAGGAATTCATTTTATTATGTAAGACAGTGGGATACAGTGTGGCAAAGCTGAAGATTGTAGTAACGTTACTACGTGGATGTTCGTATTTCAGGATTCGATGCTATAGGTTTTGCTTTCTGGCCTTTTAAGTTTTCGAATCCCATCTCTTCATTCAGGAGTGAATTGCCTCTGCAAGTAGATGCCCTAAGCAACATTGCTTAGTGAGTTTAAAATAGAAACGTACTGGAGAAGGTCTTACTGTCCACTGTGCCTTTAAAATATGCCCTGTGTTTCTCTCCAGTTTCTCACAGCCATCTCTGTGGCACTTTTTAATATGTAAACATACCATGTACTGTGCAGTTCTCAAATATAATTTATGGAATGATCGCTGATTTTATTTATATGAGACTTTGGTACCCTAAGTTTCAGATGACCTTGCCACCTTATTTAACAGAAAAAGCTTCTGAGCTGCCAAAATGGCTCCATTCATTTTATGCAGGAAAGATTGATGTCTCATTAAGTGTGAATTCTATATTAAGCAATGTATTAGTTGTGTTTAGCTTGAAAATCAATATCAAATTCCATAAAGAGAAAGCATTTCAGAAGGTGCTTTGAAACTGGAAGGCATCAGATCTATGCAGGTGTAGTTCATTGAGAAAATATTGCAGTGCATGTCAACTTTTGCAGGCACTGATTATATAGTCCATGAAGACAAATGACACAGTAGCTTTTTTAAACTTTCATTTTTAGTAAAGGAGGAGGGGACTAAAAAATTTCTGTATTGAAATCAGTAATTTTAGATAAAGTCAATTATCTGAGATTCTGCCTACACAGCCACTTCTACCAAATAATTTCAGAGGCTATTGTTACTTCTTGGATTAAGGGTATTGTGGAGAGTATTTCCCTTGGAATCTTAGTGAATTAATTCTGATTTGCATACATTTAAGATTATCTAAAGTTGAACCACTTCTGTGTGTAAGACTTTAATGCCTTAGATTCAAAAAAAGGTTTGTCCAAAACTTTCCCTTATTCTGACAATCCACAGCAAATTCTTCTCTCTCATTTCCAATCACCTTAGGTTATGTTTAGCTTGCAGAGAGGAAAACCTGTCCCCTTGTATTTGCTGTGATTTATAGAAATAGTGATTCATAACCCAGTCCTTTTTTTTAAACTGAACCCAGTTTCAGTTCCAAGGAGTTTAATGACTCAGAGACGATGAATCTGTACAGTATGGGGGGAGGCAGAGAAAGAAGGAAAGTAAATGTATATGTTTATGTGTGTATATGCTGATATTACCTGTCTATATTAAATAGACATAATCCTGCAGGCCTTCTTTAGGTCTGTACTTCCTGCTTAAACCAACATATATTTTTAGCACAAGTTTGTATTTATTGTACATTTTGCAGTCTTGTGCTAATAATCTGACTGTTTCTTATTTTTTTTAACATTTTAATACTGTAGAGTATTTTTTAAACAACAAATGTTCTCCTAATGAAACATAGGCAAGCTGACTGACAACTGAATGAACATATCACATGTCCCTTAAGCTAAATATGAGCAGAATCCTGCAAAAATCAATTGTCTGATGGCTGGAGGACACTGACTTCCATGTGATTGAATTTGCTGGCTTGACAGAGGCTTCTAAAGCGCAGATGTGTGAGAGATTTTCTAACCTAATTAAAGAACCCCCACCATCAGCTCTGAATTAAGTGATTTCATGCCAATATGAAATGATAACTCTTTCCTGAACCCCTGTGAAACAGTGGCTTTGGATCTTGCTATTTGTAGAGAAAAATTCCTCAGCGCACACGGGTCTCCAGATACACCGTACAAAAGCATTAGAGCTGCTGAACTGAAATGAATATTCATGTGAGTTCAAGCATGAAGATGTGAGACATGACCAGTTACCTCTAGTCCTGTTTCCATTTGCTGCAGAGGTTATTTGTGAAGATTCAGGGTGTGCCCTGAATGTGCATGTGTTAGGGACAGTAAACAGACCATTTCAAAGGATTTTGAAGGGTGTATGGGTAGGTAACTCACTGCAATGTTGGAAAAACGGGGATTATTTTTTCTTTTAACTACATAAAAACATATAGCCAAATGTTCATCCAGGAGTACTTTTGGAATTGGAATGATTTTGTGTATCCTATTAATATCTATCTCGTAATGATTATCATGCACATTTTTGTTTTCTTTAAAAGGCCCAGACGTTATTATTTTTGTTCTTAAGCATGAAGGCATATGAAACAGGTTGTTTAAGCATGTAGACTCTGTTGTAAGTCAGCAAAATGGATCCAATCTGTGTCAGTTTGGAGATAGTCTTTCCTCTTCTTTCCCCTTCCCACTTGCGTGTTTTATTTAAACTCTGTTCGTTTCTTTTGCACTGCATACATTATTCAGAGAATCTCTCTTACTGACAGAGAGAGCTGAAATTATTGCAAAACATGAATAGTACAAGATTCTTACTCATCAGAACACAATACACCAAAGCTGAAACATTCGACTATTGGCATACATTGGTTTGCACATTACAAGCAGGAGATTTTGCTCATGATTGGAAATCCAGCTTCAGCTTGATTTGAGGCATAGGAGCTATGCGTTGATTTCTGGAGAGCATTGTATATGTTTATTCTTCAGCTGAATGCAGAAAAATTTTCTTCATTCCACGGACCATCTATATTGCATTAATGTATCTCAGCAAAGCAGTCAACATTAAACCTGCTTGCATCTTTTGGGAGGAAGCTGTACTGCTTGACAAAGAACTGTCTACCTTCCAACTCTTGTCTTGGGGTTGTGAATTTTTCTGTTGAAGTTTCAAAAATCCGTAATGTATAACCAGTCTTGCAGTTCTTGTACAGGATTAGGCTAAATGGGAGAGAAGAGATACTGGTTCAATTGTTTCATCAGTATTTCATATTAACCCTAAAGCTTTTCCCTTTCAGTCAGTTCAACTTCGTGTGTGTTCTGCGATGAATGTATTCCTAATACGTGTAATTTGGGGCAAACCAGACACTCCTCATGTTTCATCTTGTACATGGTTCAGTTCTTACCTAGTTTTAATCCCAGTAGATACTACTGAACAACAGATATAATGTTGTTTATTACATGTCACATAGATCAGGAAAAAAAAAAGCCTACTGGAATTAAAAAAAATGTGTCTTGGAATAACTTTACTTTTCTTCCAACAGTTTGTCTCTTTGACTTTTATGCCCACTGGGCTAAGGCAGGGTTGATGACCTGACATCAGAGGGCCTGATTCTGCCTCACCAGAATGCAGTTTCTGTGTGAGCTCCACCAAGTTCGGAGTCAGCCCTGAGGACAGACAGGAGCCTCCCTCCTCATCCTGCCCTCTTCGTGGGTCCTTCTCTGGCCTTGTGAGGCTTGGTAGTGAGGGCAGAGGTGGTGTCACTGGGGAGTTAATTTTTCTACTGAGGCATTCAAGAAGCTGAGGAAACAGACTTGGATGTAGTGTTGCTTGTATATCGAGACTATATATCATTTCACTTAAAGCAGTTTCAGCTTTGATTTGCTAAGATTTTCATTAAATTTGATTACTAATTCTGCTTTAATAATTACAACTCAATTTAGCAATAAGAGTGTAACCTTAGCTTAATAATCAGTGTCATTTTAAACTGTGGTGTTCTTTATTTAGAAAGTGAGGTGTCATAGACACGAATGGTATTTTCACAGAGCCACAGGATGGCTGAGGTTGGAAGGGTCCTCTGGAGCCCATCTGGTCCAACCCCTGCTCAAGCAGAGACACCCAGAGCAGCTGCCCAGCACCATGTCCAGGTGGCTTTTGAAGATCTCCAAGGAGGAGACTCCACAGCCTCTCTGGGCAACCTGTGCCAGGGCTCCATCACCTGCACAGCACGGAAGTGCTGCCTGGTGTTCAGAGGGAACCTCCCAGGTGCCAGTTTGTGCCCATTGCCTCTTGTCCTGGCACTGGGCACCACTGAAAGGAGCCAGACTCTGTCCTCATTGCGCCCTCCCTCCAGGTATTTATAGACATTGGTGAGATCCCCCCTGAGTCTCCTCTTCTCTAGGCTGAGCAATCCCAAAACTGCTCTTTTGCTATCAAGAGCAGTACAGTATTCCCAAGGATGCAGTTTGGAGTGTATTGAGAGTTACCATAAAGGTGTACCGTACGGTCAGGTTTGAACTGCAAAAGCAAATAGTGTACCGGTTGCCTAGGAAAATACAACTGGATTAAATTTTACCGTTCTAAGATAGGAGTGATTACAAAACCCCATTTCAGTTGAGTGTTTTGCTTTAATAAATGGAGTTTATCTCAAAGTAGATTCCAATTTTTGAAAACAATTTCTCTAAAAAATTCTATTATTAGAACTTGCTGATGAAATCAAAAAATACATGTGTACTTAGGTGTCATTTGCTGTATATGAAGGATTTTGTATATGTGTACCTAGGAGAAGATATGCATTCAGAGTTTCATAACTCTAAATGCGATCTTTGTAGGATAGCTGTACAGCAGAGAGAAAATCAACCATCAGTAGCTCCAATCCATCAGACTCTGGATTTAATTTTCAAGGTCATTGTTGGGAAAATAAATGATGGGCCTTTGCTGAAATATAGTTAGATTTCTTCAGTGAAAATTCGGAACATGCATTTGTCTGGCATGAAATACGGCTTTTGTCCTAGCATGTTACTGGACTGGCTAAAACTGTAAACTCAAAAAGCTTTATTAGAGGCTACAGAAATAATTTCATCTTCCTTTCATGGGATTAATAACAAAGATTGTGCTACTTCATTCCTCCTGCAGAAGCCAACGCAGTGCAGTGCAGTGCTTCCTGTGTAGGACAAAGCACTTTAACAAGTGAATTAAATTGATTAACTTCAGCTTTATCATTGTAATCTAAGTTTGAATGCTAGTCAAAATAGCTCATGCATTTCATTTTTAGGTCTTGATTGTTTTGAGACTTGCTTGTTCATGAGAGAGGAAGGCATCTGCTTTGATTTCTTAACCATTTTAGATCCTGCTATGAATTGTGCAAATTCAGATTGGGAGCAGGTGAAGTTCTTTGGACTTAACCAGGTTGGGCCAAATAATCTTTTCTCATCAGTCTTACTCATTAATACATGACTGATTTAAAGGGGCTGAAATCTGTGCTGTTGCAAGTGTGAAGAACTTGATATGATTGGACCAGTGTAATTACACTTTTAATTAAAAGGAAAAATTGGCCTCCCCTCTGGATTTCCATTCCTCTGTATAGTTGGCTTGAGGCAATGGTTTTGGACTAGCACAGCACAAAATCCTCTGGATTGGCCTGGGCAGGAGCAACTGAAACTTAGGTGGGTGTAGTTATATCTAAGTTACGTATTGGGACACAAAGTCAAACTAGAAAATTTATTCGTGTGTAGATCAAGAATTCTCTTTCTGAATTTGGGAAAATAAATTTATTCAAGAGTGCATGATCAGAGTTTTGTTTTGTTTGGAAATTTTGGTGTTGCTTTACTTTTACGCATTTTCTCAGAAGTTCCGTTTTCTTCCTCTGTCTAGTTTGGGTTCTTACCTAACTTTTCTCTTTTTTTTCTTTTTGTATTTAACAATGCTAGTATGGATTAAATTGTGTTATTGGTTGAATATGCTTAAAAATTCTATATCTGAAGTATATGTTTTCAGGCACCCAAGTTCAAAAAGAGAGGTCACCTTACATTTTGGCATTCAGAGGATGTTCTAGTAGTTTCCAGAGTACCCAGCAACACCTGTCTTTCCAATGGGAACTGCTTATTACTGAGCACTTTAGAAAATCTGTCCTTATCTGTGTGATAAAGTATTGGTCAGCCACCTCATCTCAGTAGTGTTACTTCTTTCTGAGGGCTTGGTTCTTTCCTGTTCTTTTTCCCATAGTCGTGCCTGAAGTGTCTGCCTGACTTGTTCAGACAACTGCCACAGTTTGGTAGATTTCTGGTTACTTATGGTGAGAAGATGGAACCAGAGTGTCACATACACATCATCTTTGTGTTGGCCATACAGTGTAAAGACCCAGCCTATCCTTAGTCTTCACAGCAGTCTTCAAAAGCCAATTACAGAGAAGCTTTCTGTGGGACTCGAAGGGGAAGACCTGTATACATATTTACAAGCTATGCTAACTACAAGCTAAGCTTGGCTAGCTATGCTAACATTAACAAAGTCCAGTTCAAATATTGGCCCTTTTCCTGCAGTTCTTTCCACAGGCAGAGCTATCAGTGGTTTAAATAGCGGCTTCATCTGAGCAGGGATTGTAGCCTGGAACCCATTATAGGAAGGAATAGTAGGAATCAGCTTGTTTGCAAGATGAACAGGTTCTCATTCTTTTCTCTCATTGCTCAATTTTTAAAAAGCATTAAATTGCTTAACTTGTGTTATTTTTTAAAAAATATGTATGTTTAGAAATTGGGCCTCTGGTGTGTAATTGCCTACTTAGAAAGAATGACATCTGGGCTATTTTCTTGTGTTCCACAGGCCATTTCAGTGTTGTATTTATATGCAACTATTGCTCCTGAAAAATGCAGTCTTGTGCGGTACCTTTCTATATTCTAAAGCCATGGACGACATGAGCGTGACTGCAGGTTTTTTCTGTAAATACAAATAGAGCACAAGAGAAACAAAAAGCATTTATACTTTTCACCTGCTTGTTTATTGGATTCTTTGTAGGGAAAGGCTTTAACACATTTTGAAGACCCATATTAAAATACATCAGCTTTTAACAGTTTGTAACAATTACTCAGTTTCTCACTTGCAGACTTTCTCTGGGGTAGATTCTGTGCCGTTTCTGCATGTACATCTTCCAGTTGATTTTATAGTGTATTTGCATAGCACCCTCTTAAGCCCATAAAATTTGAACTTCATTTTTATGTGCATGTCACCTGTTCTTACAATTCAGGATTTCCCAACGAATATCCATCAAATAGATATTTTTAAAAAGCTCACAGGTAGTGCAAGTTAATTGCTGAAAAGAACTGGGACCTCTACTCTTTCTTTGTCTTGGTTTTCAAGTCTTCTAAACAGATACAGAATTTAAATTTTCACATTTTGGTGTAAAAGGCAATGCATGTGTTAATATTAAAGTTATTATATGAAATAATTAAGAATTATGGTACAAAATATTCTGTTCTTGTTAATTTATTTCACAGCCTAGTGTTATGCTTCATTAAACATTTCACCTGGCCTTTTTTTTTTCAGTGTCAGGGTCATATCTGTTTCCTCAGTGGATGAAATGATTCGTGTAATACATACTCAAGGTAGAAGTAGGGGAAAGGGAGGAAATTCTTCTAGAACAAAGAGAGTACAAAATGTAGAGTATTATTGGTCCTCAAAAGATTCCTGTTTTACTTAAATATTCCTGATGTACAGTACCAATATTTCATGCTAGTAGTTAATGTGAGATATGGGTCTGGACGGTGCTGTGTTCAGGTCTGGAAAACAGCATTGAGTATAAGTGAAAAACACTTTATCAAGCACAGATACATTCATGTAAAATTCAGGAGTAAAAAGCTATAATATTAAAAATAAGAAAGCGCATATGCACATCAGCCCACTTAGCAGTTTTTTTTAAGCCCTTTAAGCTGAGGGGGAAAAAGAAACAAAACTTCACAGAGCCACAGGCTCAGCAGAGTCACGTGGGGCCTTTTATTAGTGATTTCCTCCAGGTTTTCTTCCTCCAGGTTTGGTCATTTCCATCCATCTAAACTGAGAAGAGTGTTTAAGAAAGGACTTTTCAAAAACACTGCAGCTGGGAGGATAATTTCCTTTGAAAATCAATAGTCATGTGCTCTTGACTGACTCAGAAGTTTTTCCTAATCTATCCCTTCTAGTCCAGTAGAAAGCCCAGGCCAGATAGGAAGCTGGCTCTTGGGGCTCCTTGAACGCCCAGGTACCGCTGCCTCTCTGTCTAGCTGCTTGTGGGGCTTCCAGTGGGGAGCTGTTCAGGGCGTTTGCTTTCTGAAGTCCTTTTCTTCTGCTCAGTATCCTTGTTCAGTGCATCTCTTAGGTGGTAAAAGTAACAAGGTAAGACTTCAATACATCATTATGCAGATAAGAAGAATGGGAGCTGTTCTGTGGAGGCACAAGCAAATGTCCAAAGAAAAGAATATAAGAGGACATTGGTGTATTGGGAGGACATACATCTGCATCTGTTGCAGGATTACATACGCTTCATGAAAGTTTGTGGCTGGCAGATCAGGAGTGGCACCATATGGAAGTGATCCATGTTACAAGTCCTTACAGATTATACAGAAGAGATGTGAGAGCAGTCTGGGGGATGAACTGTTGTCTGCTGGCTGTGAGCATCAGTGTCTCGAAGAAAAAGAAGGTCACCAAAATAAATGGGAGAGTGGGTAGCGTGTAATAGTGTTCACAGTTTGTTGTGTTTTAGGGCTAAATGGGATCATTTTGATCACCCAGTCTGACCAACAAGATGCTAGTCAGCCATCCACAATTAATTTCTTTACCAAACCCATAATTCTTTTCTGGCTGGGTACCCACCTTCTCCAAATAAGTCCAATCTTGAATTAAAGACTGGAAGAAGCATGGGTAAATTGTCATGCCATCAGCACATCATTTATACATATTGCCCGCTGTCTTTTTCTTTGTGTGGAGTGCAGGAGCCATACAGAGTAGGCAAGCAGAAAAAAAGTTGCCTACTGGGTTTGTTATCGGTCTCTGATTGAGAGAGAGACCACGATCAGCATAGTTTGCACCCAGTTGTCCCAGCTGTGCAGCCCCACAGCCCCTGGAGGTTCTGGCTGGCTGGTGCTGTGTCTTGCCTGAGGAGAAGGGCAATGTGGGACACCCGTGGTAGCAAGACCCATGTCCCAGCAAGACATTTAGGGAATTACTGGGGCCGTTTTCAAGTTCCCTTGAAAAAATGCTTCCAGTAGTCACAAATGGTGGTTTTTTTATCCCTCTCCTAACAAAGAATACCTCTTAACCCCACAGCAGGGAGTGTGGCTTGGAGCACTAGTAATATGAAGTTGGTACCTAGGTTCAAAGACCATTAAATATGTTTTTGCTAATAAATGCACGCTAATCCCCATCATTTGTATTCACAGGCTTGTCTACCAAGAAATACAACTTAATGGTCATGTATGTTACACATATTTCACTTTCTATGAGCCACAGAGGATGTGAATCTATTAATGCTTTCACCTGGAGGGTTCAGGCTGTTAGCTTAAGATACTAAGACTTATGAATTTAGCTTTGGAAGTCCCTGGTTTCATCTGCTTTGTGTGTCAGAGGAGATGGCAGCCTGAGCACAAACATGATGATGAATGAGATTTAATGTACAAGAATATTTGCAGAAAGCAAAAGCCTGAGTAAAGGAATACAAGAACTGTTCCCATAGCTGTCTTTGATGATCTGTTGCACTATTTGGAATAGCAAATATATATAGAAGAGGAAAAAGGACAAATATTTTATTTCCTTTACCATAAGTCACTAAAACAGGGAGAAATGGTAACGTGAGACCTCAGCAATTAATTATGTTGTACTAATAGCTGTACTTGCAGTGTCCTGTTTACTACCACTCCATCCATAAAATGGTTTGCTAAAGTGATTTATTATACAGTTATTACTAAAATCAGCTGGAAATATGGCAAGGTGTTTTTAGATCACTAATGCAGAAAAGAACAGGCACAGTTAATGCAGATGTATGTGTGCAGTGTACAGTTGGTGCGGTTCGACTGGGTGCTCTGAGATGTGAGGCAGGAGGTGGCTTTGCCCCCTGTGCTTCAGGGACCCTCACGGGCAGAGAGGTGACAGACTGCCTGGGATTAGCAATCAGATGAGTTTGAGGCCACTCACCTGAAGTTTCTGTTTGCCCTTGTTTTCTGCAGTGGGAGAAGGGGTTCAAGATGCCATGTGCTTAGGAAACAGCATTGTTCTAGGTTGGGGAGTGAGGTTTCTGGTGAGTGCTGAGAGCAGAGGAAGGGCTGATGTGCAGCACAGCTCCCTTCTTTGAAAGATGGAGCAGGAATGTGTCGCCAGTGCTTGTGACTTGGGGATTATAGCTGGTGCGAGCTGACAAGACTTTGAAACACTTCAGCCTGGGCAGCTGTTTGTGCTAGGCTGAAGACGTAGCACAGAGCGGGATGTAACAACTCATCCAGCATGCCCAGTGGAGTACAACGGGAATTAGTAGACATGGAAGGGCATGAGGCTACGAATACTGTTCAAAGAGAGAGAAAATTCTGTGTTTTTGCAACCACCGTCCTCCTCTCCCTCCCTGCCGGTTCCTGTGAAGCGCCGCAGCTTGTCGTGGTGAAACGGGAGCAGGCTGTGAGGGGCGAGCTGTGTGCGGCCGGAGCAGTGCCGCTGCCCCGCGAGCTAGGCCGCACTTCGGCCTCCTGCCCCGCGCCCAGGGCTGCGCCGCCACCAGGGCCATGCCTCTCCCTGGGGAGAGGGAGGGAAGGGACAGAGCGTGGAGCGTGGGCTTCTTGGCTGCGAACAAGACAGAAATTACGTCCTGGTGGAGCCTCAGAAAAATTGTGCCTGCTTCCATCTCTGTCGTGCTCCCCCCAGCCTGCCTTAGACTCCATCATGGTCAATACTTTAATATTTTAAGGGAGTGAATGGAAGGAGGGAGTGGTGGAGTTGTAACACAAAAGACAGTTTATACGGATTAATTGGATTGCTTTCCCCCATTCTTCTCTGGGTTTCTGACAGATGTTGAAGGACTCCTGTATTTTTATTTCCTGATGAAAGCCCCAGAAAGCCCATCATTCTTTCAGTTACTGTTTATGATGGGAATCTTCTCACTTCAGTACAGCTGGCAGGCACCAGAGCTTCACACCTTAATCACATTTCCTTTGTCAGCCTTTCACATACTATGCTAAATGGGAGACTAGCAGAAAATCTTTTGAGCAATTACAATAATAGGATAATAATACTAATTGTGGTTCCTTGCACTTTATATATAGTCTGTGAGACAAAAATGAAATCCAGCGTAATGTTACACCTTTGAAAAGTTGTGGATATCCCCTGCCAGCAGCATCGCCTTGAGAAACCGCTCTACATGGCCTCAGCTTCTTGCTCCCTTAGCTTCGGTGTGGTCAAGCAGGGCTGTACTGCCACCTTCCCATTCACATCCGTGAGCTATTGATTGCACAAATCATTGAGAGAATGTGAAGGAGAGGAATCCACAGCATGGGGAAGGGTTTTCCTGTGTGTGGCTACAATGGTCAGGAGAGCATTAAAGGGTAAAGTGTCTCTTCAGTTCAGAGGGAGCACGCCTACATGAGGCATTTTCCTTTCTTGACTGCACAGCATGTAAATCTTGGTAGCATTAGTGAGATTTAAATGTGTACAACCAAAATTGTAACACACAAGTGTAGCTTTAAGCCTGTTGCTTTCTTAAGCTGTGCATTAAGGTAATGCACTTACCTTCTTCTCCAGTCCTGTCTGTGAAAGTATTGTCTGCACGCTATTGGAGCTAAGTGAGCAGTTTCCAGCTACTGTAATAAAATCCTTTGGGGCCTTTTCCTGGCCCCCAAAAAGTGTTCCATACTTAATTAAAATTATGAATCTTTCAAAAGGTTGTATCTATTGTTAGTGCTGTAATGATGGCAAGTTCCTTAAGGATGTGTGTGACCATAATAAGCTGGTACCATAGGTTTTTTCACTGAGACAAAAATAGCAAAGTAATTAAAAATCCTAGTTGATATTTTTGGTGGTACAGCCTGTAGCTTTCCATGTTTAGCTTAAGAATATAGAAAAACTCCAGCTTTTGGAGGGAGCCTGTCCCTTTTTCTAATCTTTTTCAGTAGGTCCAGAGATGGAAGCATCCAAAACCTGTCAGAAGACAATAATGCAGCAGGCTATCTCCTGCATCCATGGCATGGGTGTTTGTCACCTGAGTTAAATAATGTAGTTACCTTAATGCTTGACTTCAAGAAAGCAAAGAATGGCTCAGGCTTCCTAAAATCCAGGATGTGTCCCACTTCTGGTTCCCTGTATGCAACCCAGAGTGGAACCCAAAGTAGACCTCTGCCAGGGCAAACCGGATGTGGCCTTGGACTGGTGCTATCTGTGTGAAATTGGCAGCCAGCTGCTCCTCATTCTACAATAAGCCAGATGTCAGAGGTTGTCCTGTAATACTTCTGACCCTCTTGAGTCTCCAACCGACAGTGTTTGCCCCCCCCAAAAGGATGTTTGGGACAGGTCACACAGAATTTTAGAATGGTTTTAGAATGGTGTATTAGGTTGAGCTGCAGAGGCAGGAACGAGTAGGTTTCTTAGTAGTTTTCTTCCACATGTAAGCAGAGAAGGCTTTACAGAAGACTTGAACACTTTTAAAACTCTCCATTTTGGCTTTATGGCACATGCAAGACAAGGAGGTGATCTGAGACGGCCAACATGGCTTCACCAAAGGCAAGTCGTGCCTGACCAATCTGGTGGCCTTCTATGATGGAGTGACTGCATCAGTTGACAAGGGAAGACTGGCCGATGTCATCTACCTTCTACCTGGGCTTCTGTAAGGCTTTTGACACGGTCCCACATGACATCCTGATCTCTAAATTGGAGAGAGATGGGTTTGAAGGGTGGACTGTTGGGTGGATAAGGAGTTGGCTGGATGGCCACACACAGAGACTAGTGGTCAGTGGCTCTATGTCCAGGTGGAGGCTGGTAATGAGTGGTATCCTTCAGGGGTCTGTCTTGGGACTGGTGCTGTTTAATGTCTTTATCAATGAGATAGTGAGATCGAGTGCACCCTCAGCAGGTTTGCAGACACCAAGCTGAGTGGTGCAGTCAATTCAACAGAAGGAAGGGATGCTATTCAAAGGGCCCTGGACAAGCTTGAGAAGTGGGCCCATGTGAACCTAATGACGTTCAACAAGTCTAAGTGCAAGGTGCTACCCCTTAAAAGGGGCTTATAAAAAAGACGGAGAGCAACTTGTTACACAGGCAGATACTGATAGGACAAGGGGGAAGGGTTTTAAACTAAAAGAAGGGAGATTTAGATTAGATGTTAGGAGGAAATACTTCTACTATGAGGGTGGTGAGGCACTGGAACAGGTTGCCCAGAGAAGCTGTGGATGCCCCATCCCTGGAAGTGTTCAAGGCCAGGTTGGATGGGGCCCTGGGCAGCCTGATCTAGTGGGTGGCATTCCTGCCCATGACAGGGGGTTGGAACTAGGTGATATTTAAGATCCCTTCTAACCCAAGCCATTCTATGGTTCTTTGATTCTGTGATTCTGTGATTCTATGATTCTATGATTTATGTTAGAAAATTGTAAACATTTAGGAGGAGACACTTTCCAGGAAGAGGCGTAAAGAGGCTGATGTATCACACATCCTGGCATGGAAAATCTGATAGCACATTGGAAATGTGGATGGGAATTAATTTACTTGGACAGAGTTATTGTTCATTTCTGGTTGAAACTGTTGCCCCAAAGTCTGCGTAAATGTGTATGTGTATAGCTAACAGATAGCTGTGTCTCTCTACATGCATTTTTGTACTTCTTTCAGCTAATTCAGTGATCCAAATACTAAATCTAGCACTCAGACAGTTTTTGGATTTATGGCAGTCCCTGAAGGACTTTGACTTACAGTTATTCATATAGGTAGTTTTTAAAATTTATGATAGAAATAATAACTCTGTGATGGTATTCTTCCTTTTGCTTATTTAGAGCACTGTGTGTGAGAACAAAAAAAAAGAGCAACTGAAAATTCCCGGGGCAAAGCCCTGACTTAAGGCTCTGCTTTCTCTCACAGTGCATGGAAGCCAGAGAAATTTCAGAGACTTCAGAAAATTTTCAGAATTTGCAGAGATATAAAACTAAAGTGAAATTTAGCCTGGAGCAGCTACTAGTATAAGCATATTTTAGAGGCTCTGCTTAACTCTTCCCACTTAATTATTGTTTTATGCTATTCAGGCCTGCGCACATACAGTGTAGAAGCATTTCATGAGTGGTCTCTGCCCGGCTCTGCATCCTTGCAGGATGAGGGTGATTTTGAGCAATTTGTTCTGCCCTCTCTGCTCTGCATCCCAGGAGGTCAGAGCAGCTCTCTTGGGTCAGAGGCAGTAATGAGGGTATCCTGGAAAATAGAGAATGGGGAGCTGGAGGTGAGTGGAGCCATGTCTCAGTGAAATACTGCTATTGTGTTTCAAGAAGGAACTTCCCCACAGCACTGTTCGATTTTGATGCCAGGGATTAATATTTTTTTTTGTCATACCTCCCATTGGTGTTTTCCATGCTCCTATGAATACCTGGTGGAAGTATGATGTTTTTCTGGTACCCAGGGGTGGGGAGGAGGATGTGTAGCAGAAGTGGGCAAGGAGATACAGTATTGCCTGTGCAGGAATGGGAAGTGAAAACTGGGTTTCTTCTGTACTCTTCCTTAGGGAGAACAGAAGGAAGAGCCTTTCCTCAGGCTGAGTGCATGTTTTCCCTGAAACAACATGAGAATTGTTTTTATCTTAAGGACTAAGAGAACTTCAGGTGTAAACCTATGACATCTAAAAGGCTTTCTTGTAACGGGAGAGGGTGCCGTAGTCAATTGTTGTTTTAATTTGTGACTAGGGTAATCTTTATTCAAATAGAGAAGCTGTGACCTGAAGGAAAACCCTTCTGTAGCGGGGGCAGAAAATGTCCTTAAATTAGTGTCTTTCTGACATTCACGTCTTTGTAAGAAGAGGGCTAGGTGATGTGATCAGGTGTGAGCAAGATAAATGGTTTGCAGATACACCTGGGCACTTGGGATGGTGTCTTTGCTTTATTTATTTTATTTTATTTTATTTTATTTTATTTTATTTTATTTTATTTTATTTTATCATTATGTTCAAAACCAAGAACCAAGAAGCTCCTGTATAAATCTTTAAAAACCCACAGTAATCCAAAATGAGCGAATGTGGGCAAAGCTGCCAGGGGCTTGGGGTCAGGAGGAAGTGTTGCCTGGTGCCTGCCTGCAAGCGTCCTTGCAGGGGAGGGAGCTGGGCAGCAGGGCTGGGGGCATCAGCTGTTCTCAAACAGAGGTGGTAGCCTGCAGACACTGGTTATCCACCTCAGGCTTGCTGCAGCAAGCACTGTCATTAATAGCACAGTAACCACCAAGGTGAATAATAAGTGACTCCAAAAATAGGTTATTTCAGAGGGAAACTCTCAGACCTTTTAATAAGCCAAATAGCTAGTGCTTTTTTGAATGCCTTTAAATTATGTGGTTTTTTTTTTTCACTCTTTAGGGTTAATATGCTGTGATCATGTCTTTAGAGCATGTCTGCTAAGTGTATCTAGCAAGACTTCTTGAACTGCTGCCAGAAGACCTGGAGAGCTGCATACCTTGCTTTTAACACAGAGTGACAGCTTTGCATCACACACTGTGCCACTGCATAGTGAGGAATGTAAATACCAGGGTGTAATTATCAAGTATATTTATAATTCATTAATAGGAGGTAGACAAATAGATTAGGCTGGCTTTGCAGTGCAAAAAAAAAAAAAAAGAAAAAGAAAAATGAAAGCTGGTACGTAGATAATAGATATTGGAGCAGAACGTGTGGAATTTTTCTTTCCTCCATTTTGCTTTGCTGCAGCTATTTGTGTGAACTCTCAAAGTTGTTCCAGGAAGAGGGGCCACAAATAGGACAGATGTACATCCATCACCAGTGTGATGTGAATTCTGAAAGTGAGCTTTAAATGAAATGTGAACTGCTGAACACAAAACGTAGAGCAGCCCTAATATCTTGGTACATTCTGTGGTAAATATTTCTTATTATTTAACAGCCCCCATTCAAACTTTGCATATATTGAATAAAATATTTCTTAACCATGTCCTTTCCAGTTGTTCTTGAGTATATAATGAGTTTAATTGACTTCATGATAAATATTCCAGGCAGTGTTTATCAGTTTCGGTGATATAGATGACATGTCATTGATTTAATGACATAAAGCCATATTAGGTTGTGAACTTTGCAGTCAGTCGTTTTCTTATAAATGTAATCACCTACTCTAACAATTATTTTTCAGGGTAAATTAAAAGTAGCATGTGACAAAGGTAATGTATACACCACGTATCACATACTCAGCTGTAACTTGAGTCTAGATAGTGGAATGCACTGTTGCCTAACCATCAGGCTGGCTTTAGAGGAATAATCAGCTATAAGAAAATGATGAGTACCTAATTTTATATCATTAGAGATAATTATTGGAACTGTGAATGCTTTTAACCTAAAGGTGAATAAATGGCACCTGTGCAATATATATGTCTGCAGTTTGAAATAGCAATTTAAATGAAAGATGTAGTGGGAGATACAAAATGGAAATTTTCAGTTTGTACATAACATCCTTTTGTCTTATGCAGGTGTCTTAGGACACTTGCGATGAAAATAGCGTTTAATACAATGTTCTAGTTGTGCTCAGCCTTAGTGGTGGATACATATTACAGTGCTCCTCAGCATGGTGGTCTTTGACCATCTGGACTAGGGCTTGGCCAGGAGGCTGCCTGACTCCACCAGCCACCATGCCAGGGCCTTGCGGGGGTCTGGGGGAGCTCAGGAGGCCTCTGAGGTCCTCTGTGTTATTTTACTCACTCTTTGTTCAGCAGGGAACATAATCTGGGTGTGGAAAGAGGTCTTTTTTGAGTGAAAAAGACACTTATTTTAAAAACTCCAGAAAACTCACAGGAGGCTGTTTCCCAGTGGAAGCTGGACAACCTATTGCCTGATATGAAAAAAACTGCTTGTAAAATTACAGTCGGAAACATTGTTTATTCTTTGCTTCAGAGCTGATATTTTTCCCAAATAGCAAAAAAAAAAAGAAAAAAAAAAAAGAGCAGAGCTTGTGTCCTCCACTGTGTGTGGCTTGCGCAGGGATGGGGGGAAGAGATTGCTTATTCTTGCCACCAGGCAAAGTTCAGCAGCTGGAGGCCACGAGGAGAGCTCCCCGTCGCTGCTGCCATAGGAAACAGCAGTGATCTGATCTATTTTCTACTGACCAGGCATTTGGGACCAGACTTTCAGCAGCGGTGTGCCAAGGACACCCGCTGCGGCAGCAGCAGGAAGGCTAATGGGAGATGCGGTTGCTCACTTCCCTGAGAAGAAGGGCTCCGTTTGTTTCGCGATTGTGTCAGTGTCTGTAAACACAGTTTATTTTGTCTGAAGAAAAAAGCCAGAAAGGTTTCTGCTAGAGCCTATATGTGGGTTCTGCCAATTATGGAATCAATAATTATGTGAAGTGACTTTAACCATCAACTTCTGTTTCAGTTTCAGTTTGTAAAATGAAAAGAATCAGCTAAAGCCCCTGTCTTTTATAGCTGCAGGACAGCTGGAAACTTCAGAAGGATTCAATGCCCAGCTGTATATGCTGTATGTTCAATAACATCTCCTAGGTGCGTAAGTGTGGCAGAGCAACGGTGTTAACTCTGCGTTCAGTTTCCAACAGTTTGGTCAAAGACAGAAATTTCATTTTCTCTAGATGTTCTCATCAGCAACAATCTGTTATTTTAATAGCTGTCAATACACAAAAAGTTGAAGAAAAGGAAATTAATTGTGTAAACTGCTCAGTGGCAATAATTATTTCAGGGCACATTTTCTATTCCCTGTTTCCAGTAGTTTAAGGGGGCACTTTTGTACTTCAGAAATAAATTATCCAGTATCAATGAAAAGTAAATGCACTGGACAGTCAAGCTGCAAGTGAAGAGAAGTATTGCTTTATGATCCATCCAACATGCATTTAGCAATTCTACATTAAAAGTAGGGTATGGACAATATTGTTCTCTGAGGTCCATCTAAGAGAATGTCTCGATGCTTTTTTCACAAAAAGCTGTTTAACTGAAAGTCATTGCAATTATGTGTATGTGGAAAATTAAGCATACTTTTAAATGCTTAGCTGAACAAGGCGTTCAAAGCATTTTAGTGTTCTTTGGGCAGAAGCAGAAGTATTTTACAAATAGGGAAGGAAAAGTGAAATATTTGCTTGAGGTCAAGGAACCAGTTACCAGCAGGATTGGAACTAAATTCTCTGATGAGCTTCTTGACAGAGGGAGCACAACTTTAGAGCCATTTACATATCTAGCTGTAGGTGTAAGGAACTCGTGGTTTTGTTTTATGGTTATCTTTATTCTCTGAAAGTGTTCTGTTGGAAAAATAAGAGTTTTTTTTTTTAAAGAGCAAATAAACTATTACATGACAATCTATTACTAGCATAAAAATACACAGAAATTTATGCATATTTTCTTGTTTTTATCTTACAGTATTGTCATGAGTAAGTTTATAGCCTCAGCAATATGTTTCATTTTCCTCAGTACCATTAAAACCATCGTTTAATTTTTGTGTGTGATGTACAATTGCTTGTTGGTTTATCGTCAAGTTTAAGATGATATTTCCTGCAGCATGGAGTACGCTTTTTCCCAGCAAAAATAATTCCCTGATTGTAAAGGGCAAGAACAGATGCCGAGCTATTGTTTTATTATTATATTTTTAATTTTAGTTTTAATAATTTATTAAATGTGTAGTGTAAACATCTCACACATTAATCTTTGCCTGAAAAGTGTTTCTGAAAAAAATTTCCTCTGTTAACCTTCCCGTTCATTTCCATGGGTGCTCCACTGTATTGTTAATTACGTCTCCACCAATATCTGTGTTTCTTCACAGGGATAAACTGGATTAGATGACCTTTTAAGGGATCCTTGAAAGGTCTCTTGTGACACTAGTTTGTATAATAATAATAATAAGGAAGCATGTTAAGGAAAAATTATATATGTGTTAACTTTTTAATAACAATAAAATATGGAAACAATTGATTTTCTTTTCCAGAGGGTGGGATAAACTTTCAAAGTTTTTGAAATACTGGTGTAAATTAAAGCAATTTATTCCAAGATCTTATTTTTCATATATTTTTGCTACATTTCCCCAACAATGCTTGTATGTAATGAGTTCAAAACAAACAGGTGGATAGGTTTGTTACACGATGAGTGGTGGACCTATGGGACTCTTTTCTGAAGAAAACTGTGGATGCAAAAAGTTTGCACAGATTCAAGTAGAGATTAGCTGTGTCCTTGGGAAAGAGATCCATGAGGCCAAACCACATCAGACTCGGACAGACCCATGAGCTCTGAATAGTTGGGTGCTGGGAGGATATTCAGGGGAAATACTTACTTCAGGCAACTGTCGGCAATAGGTGGACCCTTTGCTGGAGCCAGTATTATCATTCTTATTGTAGGGGTATTTCCAATCCCCTTACGATTATAAACTCCTTATGTAATACTGTGCAAACAGAAGAACAGGCTAGTCACGATGGCAATCTAACGTCCTTGGAGATAGTTGTGTGATTGGAGAGGCTGACCCCGAGCATGGTTTCCTGGTGGCAGGGAAGACCAGGAGAGCAGTGCTTGTGGTGGTCAGTGTGGGCCTTGTGCAGGTGTAAATGATGGTGCGAAGCGCGAAGATGGGAGAGGCTCAGGCTCAGTGGGGCAATTATGTGTTCAATGCACATGCCAATGCTAATGAAAGCCTCTCAGGTATATCCAGAGGAGAAACATACCCTTTCTACTCACAAACATCAAAGGATCTGTAGGGTTACTGATTAGGAACTGCAGCTTCTTTTACTTAAGGATGGCATGGATAATTAATGATTTTGCATTCTGATTAGAAAATTAACATTGCTAATGCTGCTACTAGATAACTGAATTTTGGTATTATAAAAGCCTTTTGAAATGCAATTTGACAGAGTATGTATCAGATTAAATTGGATTGATTATGGGAGTTTTGAAGTTGTTGATTTCTTTGAGAGCTCTGTTAACGAAGCATTATATTGTAACAGAAGCCATTAATAGCACTGTTCTACTTAGCTAACAGTCCATTAGCCTCAACAGGTAATAAGTACATATGCAAGCCACCATAGGAAGCAGGGTGAGACAGGGTGTTCCACCAGCTCCACCACAGATCTCACAGAACGGTTATGGTATCATGGTGCTGGGGTGGTCAGTTTTCACTATAAACCTGGGCTGGTTATTTTGTGTCCTGCAAACTGCTGTCAGGAAGCAAAACCATGGTTTTGCTTTCAGACCTGCACTATTAGCACCAGTGGACTGTTGCAAAAATACCATGGAGCAAGATGGCACAGCGACAATATTCTGTCTATTCAAGGAACTAGTGGAAAGGATTGGTGCTGTGACCCTTCCCAAAATGGCAGTGAGATACTTACCCACAAGTAGTTTTTCTCAGTTTCTTTTGGCTGAGGTGCTTTTCTCACTAGTAGCCAAAGCAACTGCAGTGTACTCTGGGGTACCTTGAAAGAAATAAAAATGTGCCTTAAATTAACCTCAAAGCTAGGAGTAACTAGAGGCTTCAGCTGCACACCAGAAGTTCTTTTCAATTGTTTTACAAACTTCTCTGCTTTGAGTCTTGTCCAAAACCCTATCATCCTATATATTCAAACTTTGGAGAGAAGGAGCCTTGGTCTCTCATTTCTGAACATTAGTGCAGCATCTGTAGAGTTCTTTGCCACCTTCCTGTATCTTACTGTAAGGCTCCCATTGAAGTCAATGGACAATGCTGAGGTACGACTCAAGAATATCATCCAAAGTCCAATGGTGCACAGATACTACCAAGAGTTGTTTTTCATCTTCTAAGCTTTTGATTCTAGCGATGATGAAGGAAAAGATATTTGCTCAGCTGGCAGCTGAAAACTGCACTTTTTAAGGTCAGGAAGATAGGAGGTCAAAAAATAATAAAACCCATGCTGCTATCTTTTGTTCCTTTTTGCAGTAAAATTGCTCCTTAATTCTCATTTTTCCAAGTCTGTGGTTACCTACCGTGGTGTTCTGGAGCTCCAAAAAAGAAGCAGCCTGCAGAGGAAACTACTAATAGGGGAAATACGTGACACTACAGTTCTTTTGCCATCCTTGCATGCATGGTCTGCTTCATTATGTCTAGAAGATAACACAAAAAATTATTTTATTCTGTGAGGAGAATTTTGGGGGTGACAGGAAGATTAGTGATGTGAGAAATTATGTGCTTTCAGGAGATTTCTCTTTACTTGCCCCAAGCATCCCTGCTTGATCTGGTCTGTAGAAGGCAAAATCTGGGTTCTGTAGAGGTTAATAGGTCTGAGAGCAATAACCCAAGTAAACCTAAATGCACCTGTCAAAGACTGATAAGAGCATAGGTCTGTCAGCTGCTTTTATTGAAAGAATCTGCATTTCTGTAGTTCCGGAATTGTGTCAGCCCAATTTCCTCTCTATTTTATTACTTTTCAGTAACAAAACATTCCTAGGAGGGGCTGGTGCCTTGCAACCCCAGAACATAATTCAAATTATTGGCCACCGGAACTGCACTTACAGTCTGGGAACATTAAAATTCTGCCCGCATTGCAGGGGCGAGGGTACTCAGTAACAAATATTAAGGGAAAAAAAAGAAAACAGCAAAAAAGCAAGACACAGCATTGCTGGTCTTTTATTTTAGTCTCCTCTGTCCTAGACCAAATTCTTTTTTTTTTTCCCCAAAGAAAATGGCTTTACATGGGTGTAATTTTACAGAGTTCATTGGCCTTCATTGGAATTTACATTGAGTCTTGTCTCTTTTCTTTTAGCAAGTGCTCATTTTCAGTAGTTTGGGTTTCATATTGAAAGTATTCTCCACGCCCAAAGTTTGTTTTGTGGAGCAGGACATAGAATCAAGTAAAATTGTAATTCTACTTAAAGGAAAATACTTCAAAGACAAAATCAAACCAGGTTTCTCAGTTGGGAAGATGATTGTTTTGCTCTTTTTTTTTTTTTAAGTGAGTTTCTTCTGAGGAGGGGCAAGTGAAACAGGAAGAGGAAAAAAGGTTAAAAGGAAAGGGCACGAGGAAAAAAGGTTAAAAGGAAAGGGCTGACAGATGCTGGAGATGGTGAAAAACCTGTTGTTAATGTAGTCTCTTTCCATCAAGATAACAAAAGAGCAAAAAGCAGATGGAAAGGATTCACTGCCACGAGTCAAGCAGGAAAGTAAGAGAAGCAGTCCCAGAGCTGCAGCATACAAGCAGTTGTGTGAGCTGGACCGAAGTCTGTAACCACCATCCTGCCTCCAACAGCTGCTGCTGGAGAGTACTTAAAGAGGAAAAGGCCTGTATGGGATGATCATTCCTTGGTGACCTGTCCAATTTCTGGCAGGATGTAGAGATTTCTGGAGCCAATGTTAATGTCTATGCCATGGTATCTTATTCCACCAGTTTATCAATCTTTCATGACTTTGCCTAATTCCTTTCTAAATTCACACATCCTGAAATCCACAGCATCCTGTAGGGAAACGTCACATTCATGCCCTACTATGTGCTTGCTTCTCTGAGCTATCAGATCAGTGGGAAGGAGACAATTCATCAGCTACGGGCAGTTGCTTTTCCAAAATGTATATGGAAAGCTGCACCAAGCTGACTGATTAAACTAGAAAAAAACATTTTCTTCAAAATATCATTTAGCCAAACGTACAGATTTGTTGATGTTGAGACATTTCGTTAATCCATTTAGGCTTTGCGAATGTCTTTGGCAGCTTGCTCTCTCTCTCTCTCTCTCTGTTTTTCTGTTTCCTTAGGACTCATTATAATCAACTTAGGTATACTTAAATACCAACTTCCAGTTTTAGTATTTGATATTTTTGTTTTGAAATCTACTTTAAATTCAGCATAAAACTCCAAACTTCCAAAATGACTCAAACCCAAAAGGAGATTTTATTTTTTACATTCAGATATGTTTCTATTTCATTGTCCAAAAGCAAAAAGAAAAAGATTTCATCTCCATCAACAGCAGATGTTACTTTTATTTTCAGAATCACAAGCAAACTGAAAAATAAGTTACTTAGAGAGTTTTCCTCTTCTATCTTCAGAAAAGGCACATAAAGTTTAATTTCATTTCAGGAGTCTCAAATTACAACTTTTATTTTGTAGTACCCGTTGGTATACTCTAGTCTTGCAAATAGTTTCAAAATATATAACACTGCCTTCTGTATATTGAATAAACTGAGCAGTAGCATTATAAGGCTGGGTCATACTGAATTACAAAACTATAGAGGTAACTGTTAACGATTACCCAGCTATGGAGTTGTTAAAGTAGTCTCTGCTTATGATTTTTGTGACTGCTGGGTCAATGAAAATCCAAACAAAAATCTAGCTCTTAAGGACATTCTAGATAGTCAGAGTCCTTTGAAGAGGTGGGATTTGATTAAAAAGAAGATCAAAATGACAGCGTAAAATCACCTGTAATATCTGACTTCAATTTTGAAGCATAGGAACTGTTTGCAGACTTCCTTTTGGAAACTGGACTTTTGAAATAACTAAGCCGAGAACAAGTTAAAAGGATATTACAATGTCTGCAGAACGGTCAAAAAATGCAAATGATTTAATAAGTGGGCACAGTATTTTACGCTATGCCAATGAAGCAAGGCAGTACAGCGAGCAGGGCAGCGCTCAAATGTAAAAGTCTTACTCAGGAATGTTACAGGTAGGTGTTCTCTACCAGAGTTATTAGGACTCCACTTTCCTTGAGAAAGAGTGGAAATCCCTTTGCTTGCTTTAACCTCAACTTTATAGGACGGTTAGTAGACAGCAAGAAAGAATCCTGATGACAGACAGTGTAATTAGATCATTTGGATTTTATTTTCCCTATAGTTTATTCCACTCTGTATTTTATCACCATCTGCCTAATTAGGAAGATACTCGTGGTAGGTGAGAAAATTGCTTGGATACTGGGGGCCTTTTGTTGGCTCATTTAGAAGCAGCAGAAAACAACTGGAATGAACGAGAATGTTCATATTCAATGCTAAATAACAACCTAATTAATGTTTGACAGTAGTCCTTTATGTTGTAAAAGCCATTAAAAAAAAAAAAAGAACACTTTTTTATGCCAGACTAAATGATAAACCAGAGGAGAGAACTTCTGCTGAAGTAAATTAATACAAAGCCAGGGCTCTGTCTTAAGTTTTAAAAGAGGTATAAGAAAATTGACTAGAATGTGCAGTTTTTAATCTTTTTTTCCTTTTTTTTTTTTTTTTCTCTACAAAGCGAGCACGTGTCCCTTAGTGGGATTTTAGTTTTCAGAATTAAATATGGTAATTTGTGAAATAAAGGTATTGGACTAACATTGCAGACTACAAATATGTCACGAGAAATCACTCACATCCTTTCCTCATTACCACACAGGATGCTTCAAAAGCAAAAACAAGATTTTTTTCCCTATCAGACTGGCTTCTGGATGCGCAGACAGTGTCTGGCCATGATTTTACATTGATATTCTTGGTAAAATTAGACAGATGTGTTAGTAATCTTGCTCCAGTCTGTATGCTGACAAGCAGTGCATAAGTAATGAAGAGGTATTTCCAGTGTGACCCCACTGCAGAGCACTAATGAACAAGGATGTGCATTATTAGTTGATAGTACATACCAGAATTAGAACAAAGAAATGCAATTTAAGGTGGTGCTTACACATATAATGTTCTAGCTAGTTTACTTTAGGAACTGTAAAGAAACAGGACTTCTGTGCTGGGTCTGTCTAGCTAACATTTTCCTTGTTTTTTAAGGAATTAATGCTTTTTCAAGAAAAATGTGGAAAGCTTCAAGAAATTATTGTTCTTCGCCTTACAGTCAAAAGGCAGACATATGACCTGTAAAAATATTTCCATTTAAATTAGAGTTTGGATGAACAGATAAATGCTTAAAAAGTGAACTGTCATGCTCTGCTAAAGGTAATGAACATTTCACCTAGAAATGCAAATCCATTTACATGTTAGGTTTTGCTATCCACTGCTACCTCAGAATTAACAGTCAAACAAATAAACTGCTTTCTGACTTCTTCTCTAGCATACACCAGCAGACCTTATATTTTGCTTCCTTTTTTTGCGATTTGGTGATAAGGGGCAATAATGCGTATGTGATGATATCCATTTTCCATGATAGACCACAAATTAACCCTTACTGTTTTGAAATCACAATCAGTTCTACAGCAAGAGAGAAGAAAAGAAATTATGGGATAAAATTTCAGCTCAGGGACACTGCAATCCATAGGTGGTCATTCCAGTAAGATGACAGTTATGGGAAGTTGTTGCAGGTCCATGGATTCAAATCGTAATGGCATATCGCTCCCATTTGGCAGTACCAACACGGACATTTAGGTCTGCATTGCTAACATCCACAACACAGCCATGCATCAGGAAAGAGGCAGATAGGATCACAGAATCATCTAGGTTGGAAAAGACCTTCAAGATCACCAAGTCCAACCATCAACCTGCCCTACCAAGTCCCATCACTAAACCACGTCCCTTAATGCCATGTTCACACATCTCTTAAATACCTCCAGGGATGGGGACTCCACCACTTCCACTGCAATGCCTGACCACCCTCTCTGTGAATAAATTCTTCCTTATATCCAATCTAGACCTCATCTGGTGCAACTTGATACTGTTGATACCACCCACCAGAGACACAATCTTTTCTGGGCATATAGTGGCTGGTGAGATGAATTTTCTTCTCCTGCAGACTTTCAGCTATGTGTGCACAGTTTTTCACTAGATGCTCATAAGAAGAATAAGTGAGAAAAGAGAGGTGTGATGAGCTGCATTTTGGATGTGATCTGTGGCAGGGACAATAGTTGGTTCCATGTTCACCCAAGGAGTCTTTGGTCCTTGGACCAAAGACGTCTAAAGAGGCTGCCAAGTATTTCATAAGCCATGCTACTGTGGACAAAAATTCTTCCCTCTCAACATTTAAATTAAAGATAGATGAGAATCACAGTTTAAAGAATGGTGCTCACTGCTCTTTTGAATTGTCATCTTCTGAACCTTTCTTTGCCCCAGAAAAACTGGAAGCTTTGGGGCAGTTCAGTTAACTTTTCTGGCTTAAATTCCCAGTTTCACTTCATTTCTCAAAGTTTCTTTCTACGAGCATATTGCTTTCTGTAAATGCTGGCATGGTAATTCGTTTAATCACCAAAATAAAGCTTTCCATCTCACTGCATTGTCATAGAGTTTTATCATTTTCCACATAAGTTAAAATGTTTCATTAGGTCTTTCAAACAAATAATATTAAAAATTGCTTCATAAAATGAAATGCTTTTCCATTCTAACTGAACCATGTATGTGTAGGATAAGGAACACCTAGTTATTAACCGAGCATGAAATCATCAGTCAGTTCCAGTTGACCAGCTAATCCAAGGAAACATCTGGTCTGTGGTCTGCATGTCCCTCAGATGACTCAGGAAGCCAAGAAAAACTGCTTGGAAGACAAGCCATCTTCCAAGTCTAATACAGTGTGATTTGTTTCATTGAAAGTGATAGCAGCTTGGTCCATCAGATTGTCTCGGAAGTGGTTATGCTCAGGCTACACAGATGTATGCAGAAGTAGAATGCTTACTTATACTTGGTGGCACAGCAGATTCAACTCTAATGCTTCCATCAAAAGAAGTCCATCAAAATGTCATTGCTTTCATTAAAAGTTAGCCCCTAATCTGTATCATGAATACAGGACAGTTGTAGAAATAATGGAGGAGGGAAGTTTTTCGTTGTTGCTGTTCTGTTCAATTTGCTTAGTTTAGTTTCAATGAGAATTTGCTTGCATATTCGCTATTATACTCTGGTGAGATTATACTCTGTGTGCTGAGGAAGGGATCATTTCAGAGTATGTTGAAGTTGTTCCATTTATGGGAGGGATTATTTCATGCTTTTGCCAGTGTTTTTAGGGGGTTGATATGATGGTGTGAGAGTTCACTTCCAGATAGTTATTTCTGTGTTTTCCTCAAAGTTTTAGAGGAATTTATCATTTACATGACTGCGGTGAAGAGAATGGGCAACATGTGGAAAAGCCATTTAGCCCAGACAAACTGGATACCTTTTTTCACCAACTCTTCAGTGACTCTTCTGGGTTACATCCCTCTCCATATATTGGAGATCAGCTGAATCAGTGTCCTGCGTGGTGCATCTGTATTTCCAGAAGTACTGTTGCAGGATTTTGCAAAGTGAATGCATAAATTTCAGACTTTTGTTTCTTTTTCTGTTCCTACACTAGATACTGTAGCATATGAGTCTTTTGTCTCTGTTTATCTGTTTGGAAGGCTCCTCTAGAAAAAGATTTTTCCTTATAAATGTGAGCAACATGTGCATATACATACGAATGCATGCAGATGTAGACATGGATGCATGTATTTGTCACACTTAAGTGAGACTGAGTAGTCTGTTCTTTTGCAAGTTTGACACTTTCAGTGAAGTCACTGTAAGTGAAGTACGGGCTCTTATCTTAAGGTTAATAAAGGATGTGTGCAGATGCACTCCTTTTGTTTACATGTTTATGGGAACGTTTGCACAGATCAGACTAGCCAGACACGATTTTCCTCTGGCTTTGCACCATTTGCTGGAGGCCAGGTTGATGTGCTGGGGCAAGCATGGGGACCTGCAGGACTGCAGCTCCCTTTCTCCTCAGCAGTCCTGGACGCTGGAGGAAATAATCCGCAGTTTGAACCTGACTGCAAAGATAGAATAGAAGGAAGAAAGGAAGAAAGGAAGAAAGAAGGAAAGAAAGGAAAAAAGGAAAGAAAGGAAGAAAGGAAGGAAGGAAGAAAGGAAGGAAGAAAGGAAGGAAGAAAGGAAGAAGGAAAGAAGGAAGGAAGGAA
>VXAA01005636.1:127928-156482 GCA_013399115.1 Anseranas semipalmata
TCCCAGAGGCCCAACCAGCGTCGCTCCCTGGCTGGGCTCTGGCCAGCGGCGGGTCCCTTTTGGAGCCGGCTGGAGCTGGCTCTTGTCTGAGCTGGGGCAGCTCCTGGGCTCTGCTCACAGAGGCCACCCCTGCAGCTTCCCTGCTGCCAAACCCTTGCCACCTTAACCCAATACAAGTACCTATGGAGAAAGAAAATCAAGACAGAAAGAAGTATTCATGGATATGAATGACTTTCAGTAGTGTTAGCAAAGCTGCACCCTTCTTCTCATTTTCTCTGTGTCCCTTCTGCCTCTCCACACAGCTCTCTTTCATGCATTAAATATTAATTAGATGATAATGTACTCAATTATATTACAGGAAACATTTCTGTGATTTTATGCTTTGAGTTTTGCAAAATCAGTCAGGAAACACATTAAAGCACTACTACAGATGTAGTGCAGTTATATCCACTTCTGCCATGAGCGTGCACTGCATTTGTCTCATTGTCATACAACCTCTAGAAAATGGACATTTTTGCATAAATGCAATAATAAACACTGGAGTCATAACAAAATGGAAACACTTGTTCTTTCTGCCTTCTTACTTAACACCTTTGGAAGGTATAAAATGTCTTAGTAATTGAAAGGTAAATGTAAACAGAATAAAATAATAAAAATACTATCTCAAGGTCAAGTGTATGTTTGCAGATCTAAACTAGCCACCTTATGTGCCCCCTCTGTGCCCAGTGGCTTGCAGTGGTTGAGAAGGGTGCCATATGCCCATGATGAATTTGTGAAAGGGGAAAGGTGGCAGAGGGCTTCAATTTGCAATAGTCGTTTTACCTTAGTTTTTGTGACCAGCCTCCCAGAAAGAGAAGGTTTGGCAAATCTTCATTTTAACTTGCTGGAAAACAGGAAAAAATACCTCATTTACAAAGGAGCTTTATGGCTAGCATGTGTTGATGATGACTACATCGCAGCATTGATCTGGAAGCTCCTTAAGTGGTTTCTTACGTTGTGGCTGCAGTTTCTGCAAGCTGCAGTGACCATGGTCTGGGTTGTTGGACATAGAGGTTTCCAGCTTCTAAGGTCTGGCTGTATAACCCATCTGTGCCCTAAATCTACAGTCCAACACAAACTTACTTGTAAGATTGTATGCTTACTTGTATGTCCCTGAATTTATTTTATTTCTAAACATAACTGCAGATAGATAAAAGGCAGATAGATAAAACTCACTCTAGATAAGTGGTTTATGCTGAATGGTGTAAACATGCTGAAATTTCTTTTTTCATATTCTTTAGCAAGTCTTTGCTGACATCAGCATATTGCAAGGTAAATCAGCTGGTTGGTAGCTCAAGGGAATCAAGACTTTGAAGACTTGGAATTCAGTAGAGAATAGGAACAGACACTCCTCTGGAGTACTGTCTGTGCTATACCACCATACTTTTTCCCACACCAGTGCCCTGAATTCACCTCACTGTCTTGCCTTGTCTCTGGATTATGTGCTTCCTTGGGTCATTCTCCTTGAAGGGCAGTCCTCCCTCTGTATTTCCTCGCTTGGCGTTTGAAAATTTTGAGTTGTTCGCACAGGTCCTTCATTTCTGATCTCCACTATGTCTTCCTGTCCTCCTCTGAGCCCCTCCATCCTCTCCTCCTGTATTGCTAATATTGGATCTTCACCTTCATAAGTAGTGTTATGCAGCATTTGTGGCATAAAGAGATTGTGGCATATCCTCACTTTTGCAGGTTTGGCATCTTGTCAATTTTATGTCCAGAGCATTAAGATGTTTCTATGAAGGCAGCTGCAAGACTGTCCCCAATATTCAGATAGTTCACAGCTTATTTCGGAGAATGCCCTCAAATAATAAAAGACTTTAGTGTTTACATTCCATGTGGCACTGTTAATGTTTTATCCATTGTTAATTTAGAAGATGCTTGCCATGAAACCTATGCTTGTTTGAAGCATAAGTGCATATTATTTGCTTAAGCAGTTACAATATCTCTTCTGTCATATATGCAGGTTACTAAAAATGATCAGTTTTTCATTACTTACTCTTTGTGCAGCTGCTAAAATAAAAGCTTTGTCATTATGCTGCCTACACAAGTTTCTGACACAGAAGAGAGTTATTAACAGGTGTTATTAGGATGCTAAAAAAAATCCAGTGTCCATTTTGAACTGCGTTAATTGTAAACTCTAAATCCTGAACATGGACCCCACTTCACAAACTAAATTCCACAGCCTTCCATGAAGGTATTTTCTCTTGTAGACTGCTTTTTTGCTTATTTTAGTGTTATTGTAATGTGTGTGCAATCTAAAAGAAAAAAATGACATCCAGCACTCATAAGCTGAACATTATACAGAATCAGGGAGCAATCGTTCTGCAACAGACAGATATACTATTGAGTTGCATTATATCCTATGTGGCATTAGTGAGCGTATGAATTGATCTGATGCTACTTTTTCTTGTGGTTGTCACCAGATGGATCGCCACATTTATATAGCACCAGTCATCTGTCTTACTTCTACTTCATATTATCCAGTGGGAAGTAAACAGCACTAAGTAAACAACAGAATGGTTCAATACCCTGTGCTGATTTATGAACACATGCAACACTGGAATGAAGTCAAAAGCAATTACAGTGCAAAAGAAAAAAATGTCATTTTTGTGTACACCAGGAAACCTGAAATTGTATTCCTAGTTTGGAGTAGATGTGCAATGAAGCCTTTTCTCAGGAGAGAATTTTAGTGGTGCCGTTTCTTGCTCTAATTCAGACTGCTAACCCGAATGAAATGATCGGTGTGCTTGAGGGAGCGAGGGCTGGTTTAGTCACCGTGACCTTTGTGGTTTATGCCCAAGACCTTTACAGTGCCCTGTGTGCCCATGCGGGGTACGTTTTCTCTGCTGCTTTTTATAAGGAGGGAGGTGTGGAGTATCTCCCGCTTAAGATGCATGCGCTTAACTCCTGTTAATCCTTTTGGGAGTTACACTGTGGTATCAAAGTAAGTATATACTTTTAATCTCTACAGCAGCCCTCTAAGAGGTAACTGAAATGTATAGGTCTTATCAATTTGCAGCAGTGTAGGTGAATAAAAAGAGTATTTAAAATAAAGCAATTGCTGACTCAGCCTAGATAGAGGCTTGGGAGTAAAACTGAAAATTCAGCAGTGCTAGTCCCTCCTCATCTATCAGCTGTATGAAAGTATTGCCCTTTTCCTGCTAATCCTCAGAGACTGCTGTAATGTAAAGAACTGGAGATATGGGTGTCTAAATAACAGGAGATTGCTAGTGTTTGGAGACCCTTTAAAGGGTAGCTCCTCGGGGTATCCTCCCACATCTGACAGGGAGAAGTTCAAGATATTAAGGTTTACTTTACATCTGAAAGCTAACAAAACTGTTCAGGCAAATTCAGCAGAGCTAACCAATGTGGAGACGGTTCAGCTAGATTTCCTTTGCCATCAAAAAGTGATAGGAGCATTTATGAATCTGCATCTGAACACTTCTATATGTTGATTACTTGAGACGAGTACGGTTTTATAGTCATCCTAATTTGAATAGCAGCTATCCAAACAGCTCATTGCTGATAGAGGTTAAATAAGAGTATCATCACAGAACATCAGATTTATGTAATATGTTATTGTCATATGACATAACAGAAATGCAAGTTTGTTGTATGGTACTGGGAAGAGTCACATTTGGACTCCACATTCTAGGACCAACCTTATTATATGAAAGATTACTTCAATCTGCAGATAATTATTTTACCCTTCCAGTTGTCTGAACGGCTGAAATGTCTGATTAATATTTGTAAATATTTTGAAAAATGGATACTAACATACAGCTTAGGAATAAACAGCATAGTCAGAGATGCTGTTCCTTCTGATAATTTAAAATCAACATCCTTTCAGACAGTTATCTTTATTTCCTTAGGTACTGATGATATGATGAGTAATAGGAAAAAGTACAGTGGAAAAAGAATATTGATATATGGAAAATGAATACTATTTCATAGAGCTAATAAAAAAGAGCAATGGTGTCTTGAAAAGCTGTAAAAGTTCTACGGGGGTTCTGATATTCTCCTGTCAATTCATTTCCAATATCTGATGTTTGATTATTTATTTCTAGAAAATAATAGCCTTATAGTTGTGTTACTTATTTATTTATTTTTTCTTACTAGTTATCTAAAACCATTCTGAGCATTAGACATTTCTTAGGGTGTTTTAAGAACCACTTAGTTGTCAGGCAAGGGGTCTTTCAGATACAATTCACAATGGTTATTTCACGGAAGAAACTAATTTTGTTCAATTTTGTATGATCATATTGCAGCTGAGTTCTTAGTTTTAAAATTATAAAAAACATTGAATGTTATATTTGAAGCATGCAGAAGTTCCAGTATTTTGCGGTTTTATCCTCATAACATTACACATGGCTTTTGAATGAAATATATGGCTACCTACTGTAAGCCTACTTCGTCAAGTAAAACACAAGAAAAAAGTACTATGAACAAAATTCCATAAAGAAAATATTGCCTGTAGTTACAGAGATGGAAGCACTTTGAAATTGCAAATGCAGTGAAAAAAAATGCAAATAAAAATACTCTGTGCTTACAGATATTTATGGAGAAACTTCCTGGATCATTAAATGCCTCATTTCGTTCATAATATGGGAAAGTAGAAAGATGCACCTGTTTTATCAGATGAAAGAAATCACACTCAATTATTTTCAACTTCCTGAAGTTCAACATACCCATGATGTAAATAACAGCTTTTACAACAAAATGCTGTATGGGTTTATTCTGCAGGCTGGTAACATGAGACAAAATATCAGAACAATTATGTGTATTCAAAAATCCAGATAACAACAGCAAAAAAAAAGTCTTTAAAAATCTTTGTGAAACTGGGACATGTCTTGATTACTGTTCCATAGAGAGAAAATACTTTTTTTTTTTTTTTAAGAACTCATGATATCAGTAGTTAAATATTACAAAGAAGACTGCATTATACAAAATGAAGAAAGGTAAATCTGGAGTTTGTGTTCATGACTAGTCTAGACATCTATATTTCATCTCCAAGTGAAACAAAAGCTGAATCCTAAACCAGTGCTATTTCCCTATGACTTACATATATGTATGTAGTTAGAAGTGTAGTAGAGTATAGTTGAGTGTAGTAGAGAAGAGAGAGTAGTAGAAAAATATAATTTGCTGTCTTTTCTTAAAAAATTGTCTGTGTGCTTTTCGTGTCTTGACAAGTCAATATCCTTCAAGGACTAGAAATTAGAAAGAAACTCTTGGCAAAAGTCAGAAGACTCACGTACAGCTTTGCACATGTAGCACTGCGGAGTTTTGGCCCCAGATGTCTGTGAAGTGAATTCCCCTAGCAATGGCAGATGTTCTTTTCTGGAGCTAGCTGCCGATGTTTTTAGTACTGGTCACCCAACTCCATGTTACAGCCTAAAACTGCTGCCAAACAAGTCAGTGTGTGGGTGACTGCTGCCTTCTCTATTCCCCCGACCTTTCCTTTGTTTGAGTGCGGACTCAGGCATGTTAGACTGAAATGCCTTCACTGTTGACTTAAGATTAAAAAAAAAAAAAAAAGGTTTTGCATTGAGGCATTGAATTTAGGAAGCACTCATGGGCTCCATTTAGTTCACTTTGCTGTTGTCATGGTGATCTCCAACATGGAGGTGGTAAAAAATGGCCTGAGGTAGTAACATTTGCAGCTATTCCAGCTGCCTGCAAAGTAAATGTGTGCCTGTGACCTTAGATTCTAGGAATCAGTTTTTTAATTTGTGGTAAATTTCAGTCCTTAAAATAAATGTAAATTGTAAAAATTAACCCTTTAAAATGCATATTGACTTAATTCCATAGGACCATATTTTAATTCCAGTGTAGTCAATAGCATTAAATGTAACTGCATGTTGTGTTTTGAGAATGCATATCTCAATTCTTAACTTTCCTGAGGCACAGCCTAGGGTCCCATAATCCTCCCAGGTCCAGCAGCCGAGACAGTCTTGTAAATATTAGCTTTCTCCATAAAACTGTCCTTGAAAAATAAATCTATGCAATTAGCCTCCTATCACTCTGTTCAGCACTTACTCCTACAAATACAATGTTGTACTATTCAATGGGTCTAATTAAGTGTTTAGATCATGGCTGTAATTTCTCTGTCTGTTTAAATCTGTGATACTATGTAAAGATGTCATATTATTGAACTGAACTACAACTTATCAGTCTTTTTTTTTTTTTTTTGTCCAGTAAGGACTGGTAAGGCTGTTTGATTACAAGATGAGTGGAATAGGGAGAAAAAAGTGCATTGTTGGAGAGCCTGAAGAACCTTTCTCAATCTTTGCATTTTCTGAGATGCTGCGTGAGGAAACTGCAAAGGATAAAGGAATCGTGTAGTGTGTCCAAGGCCTCCAGCTTCTTTTGCAACTCCTTAAGAAGTGTGAAGGAAATGGACTTTCCCAAGATCTGTTATGTCTGAGACCCATGCTCAAAGGCTCTGTGAAGAATGTTATGTTGGTACTAGAATCATAGGGGACTCTTCCAGAAGGCCCCAGATTTCCTTTGTGCCCAATTATGTTGCTACTCAGGCACATGAAGTGACCTGAGAATGGGCATAGCCAACAAGATGACTTGTGGCAGTGTGCATCAGGATCTGGGGCCACATCTGTCACTGTACATCGCACAGCGTTACTCGTCTGCATCTGAGAAAAGTCCCCTCTTGCAACTCAGAATAATCCTTCCTTTAGGTGATGTTTCTATCTTTATCTAGCCCTTCTTACATGACTTCACTCTCCTTAAACTATGAAATATTTTCCTTCAGCAGTGGAAGAAGACCCACATATGTATCCATCACTGGCCCCAGCTCAGATTGTGGTAAGGCAGCAGGCTGGTCGTAGAACTGTCCCAGCAGAATTAAATCTGTATCTGTCAAAGCTGCTGTTTCATTTCTCTATACATTGTCTCCAAACTTGGAAGCTGAGTCTTAGAGTCATGTGAATCTGTGCTCAAAGCTTTGTACTTATTACCTGAAAGCTTCGGACAATTCTTGGCTTTCATTTTGGACAACTTGCATCTAAGACTCAGCCTGTATGGTTGAATGTGGTTCCTATCTATAATGATCACACACAAAGCTGAAATAAGTTTTAGTTAGTGATCACTGAGAAGGGCCTTTATGTACAGTACTCAGTGTACAGTCAAGATTAAGCAGGTTTTAGCTATACTCATGCATGAATGTGAGTGATCTGATATTTTATCACTCGATACACGAACTGAGCCAACTTAAACCAATGAAAGAAGAAATTACATGGGAGGATGCAACATAGCTGCTATCAGTGGATTTGAATGTAAGACTGAGGCCCTCAGCTTGCATACTGTTTGCATGGGAAAGATGGGGGTTTGGCAAGAGCAGCGTGTGGGGCTTCATGGCAGGCAATGTTCCTGAGGTTCTCCTGAAAGATTTCCCACAGTGCACTGAAGTGCGGATCTGGCCAGATATCCTGTGAGCCAGTGGTGGTATGCATAGCATTCTTTACAAAGATGTAAAAGATAATGGAAGTGCTTTAGGATAATGCAAAGGGAAATAGGTTCATTAAGGCATATAGCTCTGGATGCCTTACAAATATCTGAATTTCTTCCTGAAAACAGCACTAAGCAGAGTTTTTGGAATTCCTCTAATTTGATTGAGGAAGCCATAACAGTGTCTGTGGAACTCCATTACTTGAACTCGCACAGGAGAACTGAGAACAGAGTCAGACAGTTACTCAGTATGCATTTACAGGCTCAGTTTCAGTCTGATATTAAAATAAAGTTAACCATGTATCAGTGTCTCTAATGGTAATAAATGGGATGGCAGACGTCTGTCATTTAACAAAATATATATACATTTTTTGTTCTGCAGACCCTTAATGTGTAAAGGACTGTATTTGAATAGTCTGCTGCCATTTCAGTCTTGCTTTCCCCCGGTATGAAAATCACGAAAAAAAAAAGCCGCATGTTTACTTATCCCAAACAAAACTGAAGCATTAGCCAAGTTAACCACTTATCTCATAACTATAACTGATGAGAACATGTAAGAAGTTAATGCTTTGCTTTTCACTATTTTATGTAATTTGGAACTATAAAAAGTATTGATGATGACTTTAGAACAGGAATGCATAGTAGTTTGTTTAGTCACTCTTTCTTTTTTTAGGATGCCTTAAGCTACTGGGAAAATTATTTACTATGTCACAAAATTTCCTGCCTTATTAGTTAAATGAAAGTATTTCCCTACAGATATTTTCACATGTAATGCTATTTCCCATATTTCACAAGCTGTTTGCAGTTTAAACTTAATCATATTTGCCTCTCCGCCATTGAGGTTTTTTAGAATTACCTTAGAGATCTAGATCTTATTTGGATATTTATGGCATAATTAGATTTGACGTATCGTACTTTGTTTATCTCAGTTAATGCCTAAAGGCTTGATTCTAATCTCAGATCTGCAGAGGCACAGCACTAAATTTGGAATAAAGTCTGTATCAGAGAGTCTAATGCAGCCTCTGTCCAAGACAGTTACTCTGCCCTCCTCTTGTCTCCTAAAATGTGTTAGCTTGGAAAGATATATTTGTATTTTGTCTAGAATGAGATAATGGCAGAAAGTGGAACCAATCTACAGGATTTTAGTCTCTTGTGCTGTTGCTCCATCTCTATATCCTTGCAAAGCTAGCATATGAATACATTTTATTTACTGGAATAAATACGGCTTTTGAACCTTCAACACTACTCTGCCACAAAAGACCCAATCACCTCTACTTTCGCTTTTTATCTTTTCTGTCTATTTTTAATAATGCAGAAATCTAATTTCCTAGAAAGTCAATCTGGACTGATGATGTTCCCCAAAGAACTTTATTCTCATGAATCAATGAATTAATCATCATTGACAATTTGTATTTCACCCCCACTAAATAAAAAATAATTTGGGGGTTATCTTTCTTCATGTACATTCTGCAAGGATAACCAGGCATGTGACTGCCATGAATTCACATCTTTGTTTTAAAAAGTTTTGGAATACCATTAATGTGTATGGTCATATCATGCTATAGATACTCCCCATAGCACTCCAGTACAGCTGTAGTACTAGAAAGGGTATTGAACTATGTGTGGGCTGGAGATGCATCAGTTTTTGCTACTGTGTTTTTTGTGTTTGGAGCACACTGAATTATGATATGGAATGTATTACATTTCCTTGTCTTGCATGTGTTGGCAAAACTCCGTCATTGTCCGCCCCCCAAGATGCATGCTTTCATCAAGGGATTTGGTAACATGCTAGTATTTGCCACCATGCTGGTTTGCCATGTTGGTAGTGAAGGCTGGTCATATTTGAAAGCAAGAATGCTTAGCTGGTGTACAATGGTTTGCCCACATTAATGAGTAAACCAGCATGGGGAACCTTCCTGTGTTCAGCTGTAAGAAAACAGTATATGACAGGAAAACCCTGTTTTAAATAGGTTCACTGCTGTTCGTTGAAACCCTAAAATATATTTGCCAGAAAATCACAGCTGCTACTCCAGCTCTGAGTGGGGCCACTTTGTACTCTAGCTAGGCTAGTTTTGCTTATGCCTAGTTTAGGTGTGGTGTAATGCAACCTAAGGACTCCAGTTGTTAGGAAATATAGTTCAGCTTCATAATCAGCTGTTTGTGGCATTTGAACACTAAACAGAGTAAATTAAACTCTATGTCCACATAGAGGCTTTCTGGTTGCTATTTTGTAAAAGGGGCCCTTTTAAAAATGTGTATGACTCCCAGAATATTTATTTATAGGCAGTTTCTCTGAAGACATGTAACGCATTTGTGGATTTCCTGAATGACCTAAAGTATGGGAGAGGTATTATTGTATTACCTGCTGTAACAGTTTGAAAATATGTAATTGTGTTTTGAAGGTTATTTATAATGTTATGCTTTTATGGAAAAAACAATATGCTAAGTTAAAGTTTGCTGACATGCAATGCCTTTTAATACTTAGTAAACAAAACATGCTACAAGTTTGGGCTACACTTAAAAAGAACAACACATAAAATAGTCTAAAATTCTTATAAAAATACAGGCATCTGGACTAATTTTTCTGGTATAATCTTTAGATGCAGAATGCTGCTTTTGTATTCATAAGGTAGAGGGTAGTGTCCTTCTTTTGGAGTTTGGGTGCACAGTAGAAAAAAAGTAATAGTGGTGAAAATTAATGTTCCGAAAGAATTTAATTTCTTATTGGACTGTTTGCGTTGTTTTGGAGAAAATACAGCTTTATTAAGAAAAGACAAATGAATATCCTTTACTCATTATTCAGAGGTTCTGCATACAATAATTAGCCCTATGTTTTTTCTCAGATTTTCAAATTATAGAGTACAAATAAATTTAAATTGCTAATGATTTACAAAAGTTATTAATTTCATTATAATGGAATGTTGATACTGTGGAAAATTATGAATGCAGTAAGCATTTTAGACAAGAGTAGGGCAATAATTATTGTTACTATTAGTATTCCAGAATTACCCAAAATTTACTGAGCTCTTTAGAAACACAGAGGACAGCACAGCCTGCATCTTAAAAAATGCATAAAGCAGCAAGAACAGATGTAATATGCAGGGAGTCAGACTGATGGTAGGCAAATGTCTCATTATTTACAGGTTTGCTCCTGTCTGAGTCTAAATTTAACACATTTGTGGTATTTAAGCCGTTGCTGTCTGCACTAATCCATCTAAGTCAGGAGTGACCAACCTGTGGCTCTTGAGTAGCCTGCCAGGGTGGTATGCAGGATTGTGGTGACCTACCCATCATAGGTATCACTGGATAAATACAACCTGCAGTTGTGGGAGCTGGAGGATGCTCTCAAGGCCAGAGTGGCACCTTAGGACCAGGCCCTTGCTGGTCTGGGACAGGAAAAGCTCCCACGTCATCCATTCGGTATGAAGTGCTCCAGGGCTTTGCACCTACTTCTCTGCTCCACTGCCTCATGGTCCCGCATGCAGACATGCTGTCTTCTATTTTAACCCTTATGAAGCTCCTGATACATTGCATGTAGCATCAGGATATTGGGCTACTTCTAGTCTTTTTTTCTAGTCTTTTTTCTCCAACATTTCCCAGCTAGAGTGAGACCCCGCCTGTAGAACTGTGTTGAGCTCTGCGGCCCCCAGAACAAGAAGGACATGGACCTGTTGGAGCAAGTCCAGAGGAGGGCCATGAGGATGATCAGAGGGCTGGAGCACCTCTCCTATGAAGACAGGCTGAGGGAGTTGGGGTTGTTCAGCCTGGAGAAGAGAAGGCTCCAGGGAGACCTTATAGTGGTCTTCCAGTACCTAAAAGCAGCCTACAAGAAAGCAGGAGAGGGACTCTTTGTTAGGGAGTGTAGTGATAGGACAAGGAATAATGGTTTTAAACTAAAAGAGGGTAGATTTAGATTAATTGTTAGGAAGAAATTCTTGGCTATGAGGGTGGTGAGGCACTGGAACAGGCTGCCCAGAGAAGCTGTGGATGCCCCATGCATGGAAGTGTTCAAGGCCAGGTTGGATGGGGCTTTGGGCAACCTGGTCTAGTGGGAGGTGTCCCTGCCCATGTCAGGGGGGTTGGAACCAGATGATCTTTAAGGTCCCTTCCAATCCAAACCATTCTATGATTCTGCGATTCTATAGAGCAATGTGGGGTTCGTACCTGTGCCCATATCACGCACTTCAGAGAGCAGAGGGATGAATTGTGCCTCCAGGAGAGACCCAGCAGGGAGTGGGGGAGCTTTTCCAAACATTACAGAGAGGGTGATCTTGTTGCAGTCAAAACATGGAGGAAAAGGAGGGCTTATCTAGGAGAATGTAACAAATGAGGCATAAACAATGGTGTCACAACTATTTGCTTTTAATTTGCTGCAGCTGGAGAACTCAGAGGTGAGGCTGTGATGAGAAGAAGCCAGGGAAACCCTGGCAGAGATGACTTACACATACCAGAAAGGAATGAGTGTGATCTCTGGGAGACCAGTGTGCAGGCATTTTTGTGTATCAGGGTTTGAGAAGGCACAATATGAGATAAAGAAAAGATGATTTAGATACAATGGGAGAAGAGAAGTAGTAAGTATCAGACATTACCTGTGTGGGTGAGTTAGGTGAGGAAAAGGACCTGGGAGTCCTGGTAGACACCAAGCTGAACATGAGCCAGAAATGTGCCCTTGCTGCAAAGAAGGCTAATGGTATCCTGGGATGCATTAGGAAACTATTACTAGCAGGTCAAGAGAGGTGATCCTTCCCCTCTATTCAGCACTGGGGAGGCCACACCTTGAGTACTCTGTCCCTCAGTACAAGAGAGACGTGGACGTACCGGAAAGCATCTAACGAAGAGCCACAAAGATGATGGAGTGGAGCACCTCTCCTGTGAGGAAGTGTCTGAGAGAGCTGAGACTCTTCAGCCTGGAGAAGAGGAGGCTCAGGGGCAATATTATCAATGACTATGAATACATGAAGGGAGGGTACAAAGAGGACGGAGCCAGGCTCTTGTCAGTGGTGCCCAGTGCCAGGAAAAAAGGCAGTGGGCACAAACTGGAACACAAGATGTTCTGTCTAAACACCAGGAAGCACTTCCGTGCTGTGCAGGTGATGGAGCACTGGCACAGGTTGCCCAGAGAGGTTGTGGAGTCTCCTCCTTGGAGATCTTCAAAAGCCGCTTGGACATGGTGCTGGGCAGCTGCTCTGGGTGTCCCTGCTTGAGCAGGGGTTGGACCAGATGGCCTCTTGAGGTCCTTTCCCACTTCACTCTGCGATTCTGTAATTCTGTGAAAATTATGTTGGGCTATGTCAGAACTGTGTAGAGAAGCATAAGTGATTCTGGAGGAAACCAAAGGTCTCAAAGGTCATGGTGAATTTAAGCAGATATTTTGAAATTATGTGAGTTGATTTATAGAATTGAATAAATGGAGACAGGCCATCACTGAAGAAGCAATACAAGACTATTACCTAACGGTGTTTGAGCAAGCAAATTCGCAAAAAGAATGAGAACAAAGGCAACTTCAAGAGGAGCAATTTAAGGAGAAAGACATACAAGGCTTTGGTGTTGTGGAAGATGGGGAATCAGTGAATATAGGTAGACAATTGCATTTGAGCTGAAAAAAAAAAACAAACAGAACTACCATTCACTGTTTTTCAGTTTCTTAGCTGGTGGTAAAATAACATATGTGAACTGGTTTAAATTTACAACAGCTGAAAATCAGACCATCAGTACTGAAACAGGGTGGCATATATAAAATGGACAAAGAGACCCAATAAATAACTTACTCGATCTTTATATATTATTTATAAAGGGCTATGCATGCAAAGTGTTAAGTGCTTTTCATTTTCATTTACTTCAATATCCAGCCTGCATTGCTTCAGTCTACCAAAGAGGGAAGCTATGTTAATTGGAGGATTTACCCCAGTCAGTAGAATATGCTCTGTTCTGCTGCCCTAGTAATATGAACCAGCTTTGTAGTCATACCCAAGAGAAGATCTGAAATAGATCCGTGCAAAAACTAACTGTGCCTTTATGGAACTGGTGGCAAGAAAAAGAAAAAACAAAGAAAGTCCTCTATTATGGATTAATATAAATATGGTTTACATTTAAGAAGTTGTTCTTTAAAACAATTAAAAAGAAAACCTATGAGGCAGATGAAGCTCTGCTTTATGCAGGGCTGTTAACTGAGACTGGACCATCTAGGAAATTTATTGCAGGTCAAGTAATTATTTATATAAGGTGCCCTATTCACATCAAAGAGCAAGAGCAAATGGAAGCTGTTGCAGCTGTATAACTGCTCACAGGAGATGGGGTTGACAGTCACAATCAGGATTTGCAGGTTTCTGCCCTGGGTCATTTATGCACAGGTTCCCCAAAGCCTATGGGCTGAGTGCTGCAGACTGTGCTCCGAATCAATAAAAGTGTCTGCTACCAGAAGCTATGACTTTAGCATGTGTTATTTTAAATTCAGCTTTGGAAACAAGACAGACCTTCATAGATTTATGGCCCATTCTTTCTCTGAAAGCACAACCCTTTTGTTGCAAATATACCTGTTTACCTCTCTGAGATTTGATTAGAATGACCTTTTGTTACAATTAAAAACCAAATAAAAATGTGCTATTAAATTTTTTTTTGAAAACTTCATCAAATTTTCTATAAATCAATTTAGATAGGGCAAGTAAAATGCTTTAGCCTACATCGTGAGGGTGCTTAGACAAGATCCTACTTCTGTTTCTTCTGACCTAAAAATCTGTTTATCCAGTACATCATGGTAGATTGGCAGCAAGGGCTCCCAAATGTCTCTTATTTACTTCTAAATATATGTGGCATAGGGTGGACTAACAGTAGCTCATCTCTTAGACAGGCTGATGTGAGTTTTTTCTGGTGGAAGAAGGCAGTGTTCAGGTGTAAACAGTATTTGGCCTTGAGAGTGGCAGTGTTAATCACTCTTACTGTAAGCTTTACTAATGAAGAAAACCGTGTATTTTAGGGATTTATTTATTTATTTATTTATTTATTTTTACAGAGCATAGAATAGCTCTCACAGTACCTTAGGATCTTCTTTTCAGCCTTGGTGCTGTGGGATGGGATCAGACAGATTTCATTGCTCAGTGTATTTTCACATCAATGTCATTCTTCCCCCACCTCACACAACGTTGCTGGTGTGGTGTTTCCAGCTCTAGGTGTCTGAGGCAGTGGTGTTTCTGTCTCTGCTTATGGGGTTATGCTATACATTTCAATGGTAGGATTGGTCCTTTGTACTGAGCTTAAGTTATGCCTTAATTTCACTCTGCCCCACTTCATTGTACAATTTGTGCAAGCCAAAGTATCTTTTTTTTCTATCTTTTTATGATTTAAGTATATGCAGACTAGCAGCTACTACTTTTCCATCCTTCATAAGTGTTTTTCTGATGGCATATGCTTTAGGGAAGCAAATTTAAAATTAATTTTTCTTTGGAATTTTCTTTCTCCCCTTCCTTTCCTTCCTTTCCTTCTCCTATTATTTTTGCATTGCTTTTTCTGAAAGAAAGAAAGAAAGAAAGAAAGAAAGAAAGAAAGAAAGAAAGAAAGAAAGAAAGAAAGAAAGAAAGAAAGAAAGAAAGAAGGAAAGAAGCTAAAATAGAGTCTTATCAAGAGTGTGATGGGTTAACCTTGGCAAAGGCACCAAGTCCCACCCAGCCACTCTCTCATTCAACCCTCAGCAGGACAGGGGGAGAAAATGGGTGGAAAAAAGTTCATGGGTCCAGGTAAGGACGGGGAGTAAACACAGGACTTGTTCTCACACTTTTTCTCCTCACCCCATCCATGTGGCATTTTGCCCTTTCCTAAACACGTTTTCCCCAGGGAGGCACCAGTGTGGCTGCTGGGCCCAGCCTTGCCCTGCAGCCGGGCCATTGGGGCTGGCTGGGACTGTCTGGGACCAGCATGGGGCAGCCTCGGCCTCTCCTCACACAGGCCCCTGCAGCCCCACTACCAACTGTTTCACACCTGCACCTGGTACAAACAGACACAGCCCAGTGAAAATAGCTGAAAGAATACTTTTCTTCCGGACCTCAAGTACATTTTCTGTCTTCTTGTTGTTACTGTTATGGGTTAAGTATAAATTAGTCCCAGTCACTAGGCCCAATCACTTCTTCCTCTTCTCTTGTGCTAATGAACCTGGTTCACGCCCAAATCCCTGCCCAAACGCTGTTGATGCCTCTGTTACTCTTCTGGGCAGTATCAGAAACTTCACCTTTCTTCTTGTTCCACTCTATTGCCTTCGGGAATAAATTGCTTTTCTTCTTGGCCATCTTTTTGTGTTTTCCATGGGCATAGTTGTTTTTTTCAGCCTCAGACATTTGCTTGGGCACTGGTATAGCTACCATACCTATTTCATATTTGCGCTTCTTTTAGATGAACTTTTAAAAAGAAGAAAAAGAAAAAAATATATGTACATGATATATATATTTATATCTAAATATTAACATTTCCTCCCATGATACTTCAGCCACAGTTATAAATGGTTTAACAGCATAAAATGTCTTTCCCAGACTCTGGCACTGTACTCCTGATTGAAAATTATGTTTTTCCTTACCCCGTGAGCTAATGTTTATTCTGATGGTTTCAACCTATTCCTCTTTCTCAGCCACAGGTCATTTAAATATTAATGGACTCTTCTGTCAATAGGACAACCGAGACTCACAGACATTAAAAATGGGAATATTTAGACTTGGAAGCTGATTTTTTTTGAGGAGCTGAGTAGGCTTTCCTGAAGAGCTTTCTTGTTGTGAAGAAAGCTTAACAATATGAATTATTATTAGTCTAGTCTCTGGACAGTTTTTGAGCAAAACATTCACTGAGGTGAGAATATCTGGTTTCACCTTCCAAAGTCTAAAAATGTGATCAGAGCTGTATTTAACAAATTGTTCAAAACCTGGGTCACTCAAGCTTAACTGCAGAACAATGTGTATTTTGTGTAATCCAAGTCAACTGTTCTTGTCTTAAAAAATTGTGGCTTCATATTGTCATCCTTTTAATACTACTGTATATTCTGATGTGCTTATTTAAACTTCTGATAGTGAAGTAGATATATATATTATTTATGATCATTGATTGCATTTTCAGTTTTATTATTTCTAGAGAGAGACTGCTCAATTCATGTTAGTGTTTTGAGTAATGCTACTGTCAGTTATGGCCAAGCCACATGTTCAAAAATCCTGTTTCTGCTATGTTTGTGCAGATTTTTTTCATATCTAAGCAGCATTCTGTGAATACACTAATAATTCTAGATATGATGAAAATCAAATAGTCATATTAAATGGTATATGCTTAAATCACTTATGAATATCCCGAGCTAAAAAATGAAAAAGACTGATTCCTCCTTCCCTCTACCCAGATTGTAACTCTGGTCAAGTGGCTATCATGGGAAATGTAGTCTGGCTGGAGAGCTCCATGCCAGGAGAGAATGAAAAATTGACCTCAGAAGGAAGTCACTAAGGATAGATCTGAAACAAAATCTTCTTGGTCACTTAAAAAAAAAAAAAAAAGAAGAAAAAGAAAAAAAGAAAAAAAAAAGGAAGAGGAAAGAAAGAAAAATAAAATTTTGATTTTGTTTGAAAGGTAGAAAATTATTTTCATTTTACTGATGAAGACATGAAAGTTTTGTGGTATTTAAAATGGCAGAGACTTCTAATTTTAGAGAAATTGTGAAGTGGTAGAGTCCCCATCCCTGGAGGTATTTAAGAGACAAGAGGATGTGGCACTAAAGGACATGGTTTAGTGGTGGGACTTGGTAGGGTAGGTTGATGGCTGGACTTGATGATCTTGAAAGTCTTTTCCAACCTAGATGATTCTATGATATTCCAATTTAGGTCATGTTGGAAAAAGGGGAAGCTTTTCCAGTGACAATGTACCCTATGACATTACCCTTGTTATCTCTTTTATTAAAAATGGAACCATTAGTTCTCGTTAGATGTTCTTACCATTTTCACATTATTTAGCAGTCCTCATTTTTTGACATGTGGAAGTTCATGAGATGAACAGACCAAAATTGGAGAAAATAAGGTCAGTAATTAACAGTCTGTGCAATCAAACAACTTTCCTGTTGTTTAAAAAATCCAACCCAGACAAATCTCTAATAATTTTTCTCATGTTAAATATACAGAACAAAATAATTATAGCAGATAATTTGAATGTATACATGTAACTATATTTTTACATTTCTATCAGTGTTCTAATTGCCTGCTGTATCGTTTTATATTTTGTCCCTATTATATGTATATAAATCTCAGGTATGGTAGCTAATGTAATTTAAAGAAGGTAGTCTTTGAAAAAGAGAGGTTATGTTATCTTTGCCTATGTTATACATTACATACAACAACACAGTCAGAAAAATTGGCAGCATTTTGGATAACAGAGGGCACTCAGTATCAGAGACTGCTTAAGGCATATCTCACTAGCTGCTTGATTTCCTGATTGCTCAGCATTTTGCAGAAGATGAGAATTACACTAAAAGTAAACTTAGATGTTTTGTACAAATTATTCACTATTTCTTTGCTGCAGGGCAATTACAAAAACAACTTGCACTTCTCTGCTTTTTTGCAAAGGACCTTTTATGATCAAAGACAGTGATAACCTTGCCTCACCAAATCAGATGAGTGTAAATCAAAACACAGTGCTCAGTGCTAAACACCCAGTGTCAGACAAAACTTAAAGTATCAGAAGGAGTGTAAAGTGCTGGTGTTTTCTTCTGAGTCAGTCAGTTCCTTCATTTCTCCATTTCTAAGCAGAAGCACTCCTGACCATCACAGACCTCATGGTGAAGCACTATGTACTGGTCAAGTCTTACCCTTCATGGAAAAAATTCATTTCAGAGTTAAAAAAAATCCATCAGTTCTCTGTTGGTGAATCTAAACTTACATGTGACATAAGTTGTGTGGTATTCCTTGAATGCTAAATTGAAGAAATTTATTTCAAAGACCTCTATCGCTCCTTTTCACAATCTCCCCATTAACTTCAGTGCATAGACTGTTCATAGAAGTAAGCTCTATGTTTACATAGTGTCCTAACTTTGTTAATGAAAGGTTCTGCTATGCCTGCACAGGAACTGATTTCCACAAATGTTCTGCTACAGCTGTGTTTCACCATTTACTTTTTTGAGGTAATACGAAGGTGTGACAATAAATAGACAACAGTGCGATGGGATGAAATATGGCCTCTATAGCAGGCCAGTAGCCCTATTCTGACATGTCTAGCCATATGCCCTAGGCTGCATACAGTACCAGATAATCCAATAGCGTTGTTTAAAATTATCATTGATATATGTTGCTTTATTTTCTGATGCTGAGGGATGACTTCAGGCTAGATTCTGGCCTTGTGTGAGCACAAGCAAATCCCACTGACTGTGAAGCAAGGTGACCCCACACAGGAGTGTGATATTGTCCCTCAGCCTTTATGGCAATACAATTATTTAATCAATTGGTGTTGTGTTTTTGTGACACCTCATAGTCTACCCAGTCAATAATAAATGATCAGTCACTATTTGTGTTTTCAGTAAGTGATTGGGAATAAAACATGTTCCTCATTGTGTTAATAATATTGTATCATAAGATCAGCTGTGCATAAGCAAGCATGACTTTCATTTTGTTTCTGCAATTGCCTTATTCCTGGTCCAAATTTGGCATGATGTAAAAGAATATGACTACCAAGTGCAAGTGTGATGTACTTACAGGCCCATATTTTCAGAAGTATATGTATATTTGTGTTCATTGGTATTGCCATTGATAGGCTAGGTTTTTACGATTTTTTTTAATAGTAATGCAGACTTTGTTTGTGACAGTTAACTACTGCGTACAGTAGGCAATGAAAATTGTGATGTCTTGCAGAGACAAGGGCGGACTTCTATGAGATGGAGGTGGTCTGTCTGAAGTGGGGCAGGGTGGGAACATGAGAGACAATGAAAATAAACTGAAACAGGAGTGGTTCAGACTGGATATAAGAAAAAAAATGTCCCCTTGAGGACAGTCAGGCAGTGGCACAGGCTGCCCAGGGAGATTGTGCAGCCTCCATCCCTGGAGGTTTTCATCCCTGATCAGGTGAAGCCGTGAGCGGCGTGGTCTGACCTCAGAGCTAAGCCTGCCATGAGCAGGAGGCTGCACCAGAGACCCCCTGAGCTCCCTCCCACCCTGTGACCCTCTTCTACAATCCTACCCTGCAGCCAGGTCATTTGAAATTTGTTTTTTTTCTGAATTTTGATTTTAATTAAATTCGGGGGTGAAAAGTAGCATTAGAAGGAAATCCTGTGGGGTTGTGCTGAGTTTGTCAGCACTCAAGTCAGAGCATTATGACAAGGAACAGAGATTCCTTTAGGCCTCAAGTGCAGTCCTCCCTATTCTCACAGTCCACCAGTTGATAAGCCCTCCCTCTTTTCTTCAGTCTAGAGGAAGTGAGACTAGCAAATTAAGTAGCTGGTTTGTTTAAACTATTTGTTGGTAGTATTGTACATAGAGGAAGAATTATTCGGCAAAAAATAACATGTGAAGCAGATGATCCAAACATTAAAAATCAAGAAAATACAAGAAGTACATTAGTAGGACTGGATTTTTTTGTAGCTCCTTAGTGTGATTTCAGTGAGACAAACATTAAAACTAGTAAAACTTGGAAAGAAGTAAAATGACCCTACCTGGATTATATTTGACCCCTGGAAAAGGAATAGTTGGTGCCAGGCTGCATCTCTTTCTTTCCTAAGACATGTTGCTATAGAAGCATAAGTATTGTGGAAATGTCACAAAAATATTAAGAAAGAGACTGTAGAGTAAGTCAGGTTTTTAAAAGACAAGTTTTCTGTGTTTCTGTGCTTTTTTTCTCTTTTGCAGCAACTCTTCCACTTCCAATCAAGCTGTGAAAAATATTTTATTCTGCAGCTTTAATAGCATCTATGTTCCTTTGGGTACCTATAAACAAAACAAATCAATCAGACTAAGGGTAGTCAGTTTGATTCTGCATAGCTGTGTAGAAGAGAAAGATGCTTTATTCCATACATTCTTTCTGACTGAGTCTAGATATATGATGTCAACATTTCATTAAACCTTTGGTTGGCTGAAAAGGCCTTTACACAGTATAATCAGTGTTTTCTAAAGTTGAAGAATGATTATTTACCAAAGTTGATTTTTGTCAGTAATTGTGTATTTATATAATAAAATCATTGTGGTACCTATTTACCAGTGAGTTTTCTGTGTGTTAGACATGAAAAGATCATAAAACATTTTTAAGACAAATTTAACATGACTTTTTTTTTTTTTTTTTTTTAAATACATGTTCTGGTAGCCTGGAGCTACCAAAAACTATTGCATTTTAACATCAGAGGTACTTCTAATAAATACGCTATTATATATGAATAAAAAAATGTTATGTTGCACTCCTTATTCAGAAAAAATTCCCTTTCTGCTAATGATTTTTTTTTCTGAAACAGAACATAGAGTAAGCAAGGCAGTCTCAGAGTGAAAGGAAGAACTTCCTTTATAACAGCTTTTTTGAGTGTGTCTTGCAGGAATCATCAAAGTTTTTAAATTTTATTTTATCTAATTTTGTGACTGAAAAGAAAAGACTAATTATACCATTTTCTTAAAAACTCTACCTACAGTGGTCTGCCTCCTTTCAATATGCCTGTAAGCAATACCAATCCATTATCCTAGGACAGTCAGATTGATCCTGCAGAGCACTGCAGAGAAAAGCAACGTGTACAGAAGTAATTCTGCACTTCCATGTTTTGCCTGATTGATTCGGTTTGAGTGCACATTGCCACAGTCACATTTCATCCACGAACTCTTCAGCCAGTGTTACCGATTTTTTAAATTTTTTTAATATATAGCAACAGACTGTCTGGGAATTGTGAATGAATATATGCTAATTAAGACAATAAAGTGTTCTAAAGATACACAAATGTTAATAGGTTTTGAAATAAGAGGTAGCTTGAGGCCACTGCTGTAACTAACTAACAGGCTATTTAAAAATTATTAGCATCAGGCCCAGTGGACCAGTAGTAAAGTACAGCTGTCTTGTACAATATCTGAGCTGCCCGTAGACCCTGAGTTTTACTCCAGTGATCACAGCTGTGGACTGTGCTGAACTAATTTTGCTTATTTCTGCAAATGCCAGCATAGAAGCTACTAGCCTTACATAATGCCTGGGGTGATAGATACAATATTTTGTTATTTGTAGAGCAATCTTTACAGCAAATTAATTTAAGTACATCTGAGTGGATCAGCAAAGACATGTTCTTGCATTATTTACATCAAGCTGTTAAATGTTTTATTAATTTTCAGTGGTCTTTTTTGCAGACCAAGAATGACATAGAAAGGAAAATAGAGTGTATTGCTCATTTTGTTGATTGAACTGTTCAATGAAGTGAAGGGCTTTGCTTAGGTCAGCCCTACAATCTAAAAATAAAATGAAAAACAAGCATTTCATATGAGAAGTGTATTATTTGAATGTAAGGTGACAGCTATTTTAAATCTGCTGTGATAACCACGATAAATAAAAATATTTTGTAATGGCAAATTCTTTTTGACAATCTGCCTCCTTTCCCCCCTGACCCCACAGTACACCCACCTTTGGTCTGTCCGTAGAGATAACAGGGTGCCAGCTAACCAATCTCAGCTCCCTTCTTATCTCTCTTCTTTTTTAAAACCATCACCAGCACATTTCCCAGCTCAGTAGAAATCCCAATTATAGATAGTCCATTTCAAACTGCTGTATGGATGAAGCCCAGTTCCTGCCAAAGATACAAGAGAAAGAAATGAGAGGGCTTGTGCTCCTGTTTTAAATTGTGAAGTTGTGGAATACTTGCTTAAGACGGGGATATAGAGAAACTTGAAAACTTGCCATAAAGAAAACACAATTAGCTGAAAACTCAGGAATAATTGAAGATAACTTAAAAAAATACATTTTTTTTTGTTACTGCTTTCTTTTTGTTAGTCAGTTTCCAAATACAGAAATCATGATCTCTACCTTGAGAAGGTAAATTTTTAGAGAAATGAAGAAAACTCATCACGTGCCGGAAGATTTGAAGCAGGGCATAAACCTAACGTTAACAGCTGTTTTAGGATTTCACCAGCACTCTTTGAGAATCAGTTTTATTTCTTTGTGTTTATGATTTTAAGCCAGTAGGTTGTACTGCCATCTTTTTGTGTGTTGGGAAATAATGTGAAACAGAACTGTGATTGAAAGAAAGATTCTGACATTACTGTAGTCAACAATGTAATAATGCAATTTAGTGACATGCTAGTGCAAATCGATTGATTTTAATGCAGGTTAGCAATTTTGCTCTTAGAGGAGAATGTGCCATATGCTAGGCAATTTCAGTCTTTTATTGAAAGGCTGTGTTGTTTTACAGAGTGGATACTTGAGTCAAGGGAGGATAGGTCATGCCCAGCATTCAGAACCTTTACCTACGTTCTACAGGTCGTCATTAGTGCGGTAGCCATTAGGAGCTCCTGCTGTGGATAAAGACACCATTTTGTTAAATGTTTTACAAATAAAGAGTTATAAAAGAGATGATCATTCATCACAGAGCTTGCAATGTAATTATTTCATGTGAAACAATGTTTTGTGGGTGGTAAATGTGCTTTATGAGACAAGATAAGCATTCTCCTCTTTTCAAATGTTAGACTATCAGACAGCAGCACATTCATTTCTGTAAGTATCTTTTGCCCCAGAACTGAAATGAAATAAACTTTTCTTTCTAAACTAAACATGGAGAAGTGTATAAGTAAGACAAATATATTAACCACAGTTTCAAAATTGTGTATTTTTATTTGGCTTATCTGCCTGTTTCTTTTAAAGACACTTAAGCTAATGTCTATCCCATTTTATAGTAGAGATTTATATGTATTTAAAATTAAAAAAAATGTTAGCTGTACAGTTTGTATTATAATAATAGAATTGGTGATCCACAGAAATAGAAAACATGCATGCATATTCTTATGTTATATATACAGATGTATTTATATATGTATTAAACCTTTCTTTAAATCTTGTGTTAAAAATAAAAATAATTATTTAGGGAGCATACTCCATTCATGGCATTTGACTTTGAAACCTGCTTTTTATATCGAGTGGTTAGAGCCTGAAGTCATTAAACACAGGGGCATGGCCAGAATCCATCTTGCACTCAGATCTGATGAGGCTGGTCTTCCATTTAGGAGTTGAATGGCTTTCACTTTAAATAACCTTGGTGGAGCGGTTCATTTATATTTTATTTTTTGAAAGGTAATTCCTTTTTCTCATTATTTTAATTATTATGTGAGACCTACAACCATTTAGGAATGCCTTTTATACATAAAAAAGCAGAAAGATTAGTTTTCAATGGAAGAAGAAACAGTTTAGTGGAAGATGCATTTCCAGTAATCCATTTGATTTTAAAACCACACAGCTATATTGTTGTTGATTCCCACCAGCATAATTGTGGGAGACTAAGAAGAAGCTGTCTTTTAGAATGAACAGAGAACAAACTACAAGGTGCACAGAAAGAAGGAAAAAAAAAAAAAAAAAAGAAAGGATGGCTGAGGGTTTCTTAAGCCTTGGATTTTTGGCCCTCCACACACAGTAATCCCTAATGTCATTCTGACATGGCATGTCGATAGTAAGCAGAATCTACATCTGACAAATCCCTTAGCTATGATCACTGCATTAGCTGGGGAAAACAGGCAAGCTACAAGATGCTGAAGAAACTTCAGTGCGGCAAGATGATCAAAACAACAAGGCTACGTAAAAGAACAGGTAGTACAGGTAGTGAAACCACAGTGTGTTTGTGATGTCGGTGTGAAATGTCTTAAGTAACCATAATTCCAAAATAAATAGAGTCAACCACAGAGGCTAAGATAAAAATTTCTGGGAATAGCAAGAGAGAAACTCTCTTGCTATGGTTTTGTTTCTGTGAAGTTAAGTGTAATAATGCCTAGGATGTTTGAGGGAGGGCTGAAGTATGAAGTACAGAATGATGCACGAAATCTCAAAGAACTCTTGCTGAACAAGCCAGTGGTGGATACTAAGGGTATTTACACTCATCATAGTGATTCTTTGAAAGTATTTTATTCATTACCACAACTATGTGAAGTACTTAAGTATTAGCATCTTTGATTTTCAGATGGGGAGACTCTGAATAGCTGAAAGTGACATGTCTGTAGCTAGTCAAAATTAAAATATGAGTTAGAGTGGAAATACACCAACACCTTGCCTATCAGGTAGACCACCATCTCAGTGGTACCATTTGCCCGTTCGTTAGATCAAGGCTAGGAAAAGCAGTAAAAACGAGATCACACAATTTATGGAGTAACTCCAGGCTGTCAGGAGCATCTAAGTGTTCAGTGAAAGCTATCATTACCAATGGTGAAGTGTAAGAAGAAACAATTCAACGTAACTCCATATACCCAGAAAGTACATTTTGGATGTACCTGAAACAGTAAAGTTCACGTTGTTGTTGTATTTACTCAGCAGAACGTGCTTGCATTGTAACATAGAAGAGAAATCATGGAAGCATGGAAATCTCATATCTACTACAAATAAAGCCGAAGTCCTTAAATGTGAGAAGACTAACAGAACAATTGGCACTTTGTATATTTTGATCTCTGAAATGATAGCTCAGAATGATTCAGGAGTAGCTTCAACAGAGCCCTGTGCACTTCGTCAGCAACTGCTATTCTGTCAAAATTCAGTCACAGACTGCAGAAGGCAGCAGAAGAATTTTGTTTCTAGGCCTTGGTAGGAGGTTTCTCTCTCTGACCAAGATGTATATAATCACATGTGGTATCATGTTCCTTTTATGTGAGAATGATACCAGCTTCAAAATCTGCTTTGTGCAATGAAAGAGAAGGAAGGAAACAGAAGGACAAATAACACATTCTATCAAAAGTATTCAGAAACTCTTCTTATGGAAGTCCCAACTGTGACAAAAGAATGCCTGAAATGTTTTTCTGAAGGTAGGGAGTGTATAATTAGATTATAGCTCTATTAACCCATAAGAAAGTGGGAAAAACAGATGAGGATTTCATCACATATATCCTCTTAATATTAACGTTGTTTTCAAAAATGAACAATCGTTTTCTGGCTCTTCAGAAGATACTTAGATATAAGAATGGCCAATTGTCCTTAATGTTTTTAATCAGCATTGTGTGGTGAATATCTGTTGATCTTACTAAGGCCAAAAGGAATCCATGGCTATATTCATTCTTCAGGTGAACTAATGTATTTCAGAAAAGGAATGTACATTTTTTTCTGCCTTAAGTGAAGAAAAATCAAAGTCAGTTGTGACAGCTTATTTCTGTCTCGGATGTCTTCCCCCAGAAACTCTGGGGACGAGTAATGGCAGGAATGGTTTCAGCCCAGTCTTTCCTTGATAGGTCAGTAGGACACAGTTGAGATGCAGGCTCTAGTAGGAAGTCCAAGAGCATTATTCAGTCCACTGGTTTACAGATAGCCAGAGTAAATTGGAAGCAAGGAATTAAATATCCAAAGGTAAACAGCTAAGTAGGAGTTATTTTCAATGATATCCTTTGGCAGTTGCATGAATAAAATGAACAGCGATTTGGGTTCTTAGTGAGGGGACTCGTGATAATGCAAAATCTATTACTGAGGAAAGAAAGTAGCCAAAATCACGGTCTCACCTCCACCAACATTCAAAAGCCTGGACTGGACCAACAGCACTGCGCTTCAGTGAGCAGTCTGCCTTAGCTGGGTGATTAGGGCAGAAGAATAAGAAATTGGGACACAGATTCTCCAGTGAAAGAAAAACAGAGTTCCTATTGATGGATCAACGGATATCGCTGCCCTCAGGACAAGCTTTAATTCTAAATATAAAGCTATGAACCAGACAAAAATCTCCATTCACATTTCAACAACAAACACCAAAGGACCTTCCACTAAATGCAGGACCAAGTTACTCTTAATCTTTCATGATTTCCTGTCTTCCTTTCCTTCCTTTCTCCAGATGTTTCAGAGATTTGGGGAGCAATTTCCCAAGTCGGGGAAGCAGTTAGGTGACTACTCCCCTTTTAAAGTCACATGGAAAGCTCAGTAACAAACTTTCCTCAATACTTGAAAAATTGCTTTATTTCAGCTTCTTCTAATTACAGCAGAGTTCATGCTTTGTTTTAGTTCAGTTAAGTTAGAACACGAGATTTGACTTACAGAAGCACCATTGGTTCGAAGTGTGAGGTATAAATGGTAATAATGTTGATATTTCATCTATCAAAACAGTTTAGGTCAGGAGCCTTAATATATTGCTCCACATCTCAAATTTCCTATTAAATTCAGTAAATTCCATTCAATGACAGTATTGCTGGCAAAAGTACTGCAAAATTAGCATGTTTCTCCAAAAAGAAGAAAAAATTGTTTTTTTTTTTGAAAACTACAACTAGTTGTTCTTTTGCATAAGAAGAATCTGTGACTAAGTAGCTATGTTTAAAAAGATATTTTTATCTAATCAACTACACATTTTATAAGATGCCCTTCTATTTAAAATAGTACTGATTTTTTTCAGTTCTTCTGGAAGGAAAAATGTCTCTTTAAATGTGCTGATTTTCTCCCTTTTCAAGATAAAAAGAAACAGGAAAGCTATATATTGTAGAAAATTGGGTCATCAAAGGATTAATTCTTAAAACAAAATTCAGACTTCTCTTTGTTCTGTTTCATTAAAATTGGATGTGGGGGAAGGTTTTATAAAATCTTACATTTGGGGGAGAAAACAAGCTGCAAATAATTTTTTTTCTCTACAAAGGAATGTTTGGATTAAGTTCAAACTTGAACTGAAAGAAATAATGTCTCATAAGGAAAAGAATCCAAGAACAGCAAAAAATATTTAATCACACAGGCAATCTAGATAAATTACAAACCATGATTTCTGTAGATAGCCATGATCAGGATGAATTTTCCCTCGGCTAACTAACTGAAGAAGTGATAAGATTTTTCACAAAGATCTCTAACCACCACATGAGTATATGAGTTGAAATTTTGACCTCACTTAAGCACCTGGGAATTTTACTATTGATTCCAGAGTGTTTTACTGTTAGTCCAGTTTCATTTCCATGTATTCTGTTAGGCCTTTTTAAGTTTCTGTCCTGAAGGAAATAAAAAAGATAATCATAGACATTTTGTCCTTGAGAAAATCTGCCAGCTTCATGGGAACTTTTTACCAAAACCATTGGGCTTAAAAAAACTGGCAGCCTCACATAGTGCTGATGTTTTTATCAGTTTTTTTAAATAGCCAAAAAAGAACTTCTGTACCAATGTGGATTCTCATTCGTATGACTATGAAAGGTAAATGCTGCATGTGGATTCTCTGTGGGAGAGTGTTCAAAGAGGAAGCTTTGGCAGAGTGAGGGAAATGCACGTGTATGTGCATTGCCAGACAGCTATAAATACCAGATCCGTGGAGTGCACGGGACTGGAGGACAAAGGCACAAAGACTGGGTAATTTATTGCAGAGAGAGCTGTAAAGTACTTTTAAAAATGAGAAAAGATTTGTTAGCATTCAGCAAATGTGAAATTCATGAGAGAAGTTCTATCAAATAGATTAGCCAAGGCACAGCGGAAAGAGAAATTTTATAAATAAACCCAGTGGAAAATGTTTTCTTGTTGTGTAAAAATGTTCCATTGGATTTAAATTATTTGGAATTACATATTAATGAAAGTAAAATACTTCAGTGGTGCAGAAGTTTTCAGATGGAAAGTACTTAAAGATTAAAGCAGTTTTCCTCATAGAAATTTATGAAAGACCAAGTTACTTTGTGTTCTCCATCAAGAAATGAGAGTTGTCAGCAGTTTTCAGGAAAACAGAGATACATGGTCTGTATCTGAGAAATACCTGCAGCCCCTGGCTGGAAGGGATCTGTGCCCACTGCGTGCAGGGAAAGGCAGCTCCAAATCACACTGTATCTAGGGATAGATAGGGAAGGAAAACACATAGAAAAAATTCCTAGAGTGAGATTGAAAACAAAACAAACAAAAAAAAGTGTAGCTATCTAAACGTAGGTAAGCTGGGATGATCTGTCTTCTGAACATACCTTTTTCTGTGTTAGAGACAGGCAAAAAAAAAAA
>VXAA01005636.1:161050-179506 GCA_013399115.1 Anseranas semipalmata
GGCATCCCGTGGGAGGGACCCCACGTGGAGCAGGGGCAGAGAGTGACCGTGAAGGAGCGGCAGAGACGCAGCATTAGGGACTGACCGCAGCCCCCATTCCCCGTTCCCCTGCACTGCTTGGGGGAAGGAGGTAGAAAAGGGTGGGTGGGAGAAGGTGTTTTTAGTTTGCTTGTAGTTCTCACTGCTCTCGTCTACTAGTGATTAGGCAACAAGTTACATTAATCACCCTGTGCTGAGTCTGTTTTGCCCATGACAGTAATTGGTGAGTGATCTCCCTGTCCTAATCTCAACCCCTGAGCCCTTTCCATCATATTTTCTCCCCCTGTTCCTTTGAGGAGGGGGAGTGAGAGAGCAGTTGCGGTGGAGTTGCTGCCCAGCAGGGTGAAACCACCACAATCTGTAATTGTATTTGTACATACACATCTCACAAACTTTCACTTGCCCTCTTCTGTGTCATTTTCAATGTTATGTCTACAGCCATATTCGGACTCTGTCTTCCCCTTCTCTGCTTGGAGGTTTTAAACTTTATGGGTATAACTTCTGGAAATCAGTGAATAATAAGAAATCAGGATTTTTTGTTGGTTGTTGTGGTTGTTGTTGTTTTTTAAGGAAAAGTTTTGTCTTTAAAGTGTGGGACTTGTCTTTGCAACAATAACAGGAACTTTGAGAAATCTTTCACAGAGAAAGAAGACTGCATGTGGCTTGACTGTATGTCTCCATAAACCCTGCAGTGTACAATTTTTGCTATTATAGCATTATGATTTCTTGTTTTTAACTGAAGGTTCCATGTGTCACCCATTCTTTTAAAGTGACAGTACTAAAACATAATTCAAACTGCTAGAATAGAGCATACCTAATTCATATTATAGCTACTGCAGTAATATTTTCTTGGCTATTTGAGGTGCCACATGCAGCTTATCTTTGATAAGATTAATGGCATTGCTAAATTTGCAGGTGAAAGTCATATGTGTAATACTGAAATCAAGTTGTCAACTATGAAGAGATGTCTTGTTTAAAGACAAATTATTATTCAATATATTTCAAAGTATGCTCATGAAAGTCTATTTGTCACTGCTTTATAATTATGAGGGGAAAATCTTGAACAAAATTATCTTAGAATGTTAACACAAGACTGTGTTTTACCAAGCACAATTTGGTCCATTTATAATAAGTAAAATGCCTTTAGAAGTGTAAGAGAAATAGATAAAGAACTGGGGAATCCAGGTAGTCATGTTTGCCTGGAGGCATTTTCTGAGAATGGTAGTGAGTCAGAATGCAAATCCCCTTGGCTTTGCTGATTTTTGTGGTCGCTGCTGATTACTATAAAATTGATTCGGGAGCTTTGCAGCATCTCTGCATATGTTTAAGCCTAATCTCCATAGTGTCATAGGCATTTTTCCTCTCTGTGGGTATTGTACTGAGTAAGAAAAAATTCTAATAACCTTTATCTTAGTATTTTTTTCTTATCAAGGAGCAAGGAAGGACACTATTCAGTTAGTTCCCAGTCTGGATCACAAGTATAGCAGCATAAGCTTTCTTGGATCTGTTATTTCAGGACTTTAATGATAGTCAGGTAATGTTTTATTGCATTTGGATGTAGGCTGTGACAAGGTTGGTTTGCTTCAAAAATGTAAAGAATTATTCTTCTGTTATTTTTAGTGAAAAATACTTTAAGGTTCATATTGTGTTATTTAATGAAATTTCTAGCTTGACTTTTTTCTCTGTCTTTCTTTTTTTCTGCCATCCTGAAGATGAATTTGAGGTTTAACTCCACTAAGTGGACCATTTCACAGCTTGATATTGATTTCTTGAATTTTTCATCTTGTAAAATCCTACTGTATGGACCATGTGTTAAGAAAAGTACATTTTGCCCACGTAAAACTGGAAAGAAGTAAGGCAATGCAGGGCCTTATCAAGGGTTTTCTCTAAGCCAAAAATACATTAATTAACTATCACTTATGTGCACAAGGTGTAGATTCAGCTGTTTCAGTTAGCAAAGTCAACTGCGCCGTAGTGCAAATGGAGGAGGCCTGACATTTCATGGAATCACAGAATCACAGAATGGTTGAGGTTGAACAGGACCTCTGGAGCCCATCTGGTCCAACCCCCCTGCTCAAGCAGGGTCATTTAGAGCACATTGCACAGGACCATGTCCAGGTGGGTTTTGAATCTCTCCAGAGAAGGAGACTCCACAACCTCTCTGGGCAACCTGTTCCAGTACTCTGTCACCCTTACAGTTGAGAAGTGTTTTCTCATATTCAGCTGGAACTTCCTGTGTTTCAGTTTGTGCCTGCTACCTCTTGTCCTGTCGCTGGGCACCACTGAAAAGAGTCCAGCCCCATCCTCTTGACACCCTCCCTTAAGATATTTATATACATTGATAAGATCCCCTCTCAGTCTTCTCTTTTCCAGGCTAAACAGACCCATCTCTCTCAGTTTTTCCTCATATGAGAGGTGCTCCAGTTCTCTAATCATCTCCATAGTCCTCTGCTGTTCCAGGACCTCCATGTCCCTCTTGTACTGGGGAGCCCTGAACTGGACCCAAGACTCCAGGTGTGACCTCACCAGGGCTGAGCAGAGGGGGAGGATCACCTCCCTCGGCCTGCTGGCAACACTCCTCCTGATGCACCCCAGGACACCATTGGCCTTCTTGGCCACAAGGGCACATTGCTGGCTCATGGTTAACCTGCTGTCCACCAGGACCCCCAGGTCCTTCTCCGCAGGGCTGCTTTCCAGCAGGTCAGCTCCCAGCCTGGAATGGTATACAGGGTTATTCCTCCCTAGGTGTAGGACCCTGCACTTGCCTTTTGTTGAACTTCATGAGGTTCCTCTTCACCCAACGCTCCGGCCTGTCAAGGTCTCTCTGAACGGCAGCACAGCCTTCTGGGGTGTCAGCCACTCCTCCCAGTTTTGTGTCATCAACAAATATGCTGAGGGTGCACCCTGTTCCATCATCCAGGTCGTTGATGAATAAATTGAACAAGACTGGACCCAGTATGGACCCGTGGGGGACACCGCTATCTATAGGCCTCCAACTAGACTCAGCGCCACTGATCACAACCCTCTTGAGTTCTGCCATCCAGCCAGTTCTCAATCCACCTCACTGTCCGCTTGTCTGAACCACACTTCCTGAGCTTATCTATGAGGATTTTGTGCCAAAAGCCTTGCTGAAGTCAAGGTAGACAACATCCACTACTCTCCCCTTGTCTACCCAGCCAGTCATTCAATCATAGAGGGCTATCAGATTGATTAAGCATGATTTCCCCTTGGTGAATCCATGCTAACTACCCCCAATCACCTTCTTTTCCTCCACATGCTTAGAGATGACCTCTAGGATGAGCTGTTCCATCACCTTTCCAGGGATGGAGATGAGGCTGACTGGCCTGTAGTTTCCTGGGTCCTCCTTCTTGCCCTTTTTGAAGACTGGAGTGACATGGGCTTTCTTCCAGTCCTCAGGCACTTCTCCTGTTCTCCGTGACCTTTCAAAGATGATGGAGAATGGCCTAGCGATAACATCTGCCGGCTCCCTCAGCACTTGTGGGTGCATCACATCCGGGTCCGTGGATTTGTGGGTGTCAGGTTTGCCTAAATGATCTCTAACCCAATCCTCCTCAACCAAGGGAAAGTCCTCCTTTTTCCAGACTTTCTCTCTTGTCTCCAGTGACAGCGATTCCTGAGGGCTGGCCTTAGCAGTGAAGACTGAAGCAAAGAAGGCATTCATTAACTCTGCCTTCTCTGTATCATTCGTCACCAGGGCACCCACCCCATTCAGCAGCAGGCCCACATTTTCTGTAGTCTTCCTTTTGCTACTGATGTATTTGAAGAAGCCCTTCTTGTTGCCCATGACATCCCTTGCCAGATTTAATTCCAAATGGGCCTTGGCCTTCCTCATCGCATCCCTGCATATTCTGACAGTGTTCCTGTATGCTTCCTGAGTGGTCTGTCCCTTTTTCCACATTCTTTACACTTCCTTCTTCTGTTTGAGTTTTGTCAGGAGCTCCTTGCTCATCCATGCAGGTCTCCTGCCCCCTTTGCTTGACTTCTTACTCATAGGGATGGACCAATCTTGAGCTTGGAGGAAGTGATGCTTGAATATTGACCAGCTCTCTTGGACCTCCCTTCCTTCTAGGGCCCTAACCCATGGGATTCCTCCAAGTAGGTCCCTGAAGAGGCGAAAGTTTGCTCTCCTGAAGTCCAGGGTTTGAATCCTACTTTATTGCCCTGCTTCCTCCACACAGGATCCTGAACTCCACCATCTGATGGTCACTGCAGCCAAGGCTGCCCTCAACCTTTACGTCTCCAACCAGTCCTTCTCTGATAGTTAGTGCTAGGTCCAGCAGCACACCTCTCCTTGTTGGCTCATCTGCCACCTATGTCAAAAAGTTATTGTCGGTGCTCTGCAGGAACCTCCTGGACTGTTTGTCCCTAGCTGTGTTGTCTTTCTAGCAGATATCAGGGTGGTTGAAGTCCCCCATGAGAACCAGGGCCTGTGATTGTGAGGCTACTTCCTGCTGTCTGTAAAAGGTCTTGGCAACTTCTTCCTGAACAGGTGGCCTGTAGTAAATATCCACAATAGTGGCACCCATGTTAGCCTGCCCTTTTATCCTTACTCATAAGCTCTCAACTCGCTCATCATCCACACCTACGCAAAGCTCCATACATTCCAGTAGCTCTCTCACATAAAGAGCATCTCTATCAACTCGCCTTCATGGTCTGTCTTTCCTAAAAATCATGTAGCCATCCCTGACAGCATTCCAGTCATGCAAGCTATCCCACTGTGTTTCTGTAATTGCAATGTGATCAAAGCGCTGCAACCACACACAGATCTCGGGTTTCCTCACAGAAGGAGTTGGAGAACACTGAGAAATCCTTTTGCAGGGGAAAGTAACATGCATGATGTGACACCAGAACTGAATGATTATACAAGAAAGATATAAGAAACAAGTACTTAAAAAAGGTTTATCAGTAAGAAATCAGAGATATAGAGGGCATTTGTTGCAGAAATCAGACCCTATGTTTGTGCTGCCAGTGAAAACTGAGACTTGCAAAGGATGTTAAAACAACTGCAGAAGGCCATTTTTATCTATAAATGCAAAGGGAAGAAATAGGGAAATAATTGAGTCTGTTATACATTGATAATGGAATGGAAAAACATGAAAATCTGGTTATGGACTTAAAACTAATAGATATTCCACATTGATTTTCAGTCAAGGAGGATGTTGACCTTAAAAGAAGAGTCATGATGGCTAATCAGAATAGGGAAATCACCACTTCATTCCATGATTCTTAAAGAATTGGTTTACTGAAGGGCAGGTACAATAGCAGATGCTTCTTAGTAGAGCTGTGAAATGAATTGTGATACATATGATTAGTGAATAGGAATTAAAGTATTTATTTTTAAATGTGAACATAGAATCTGTCAGCCATGGACCTAGCAGCTAACATCAATAGTCTGTAAAGCAATAGAACCAATTTTGATGGAAGGAAAACTTTGAAGTACAGCTATAGACAGAAAATGGGATAAAACGCAACAAGAAATTGCTAAAATAGAAAGTATGGGATTAATCAATATCTTCGTATTGCCTAGAGAATGAAGTAAAAGAAGCATGCTCCTAAGGGAAGTGATTTATGAAAACAGAGGCAAACAGAAGAGTTATAAGGTAGGCATGAAACCAACCAAGGGGAAGATGGCAACAAGTGCTGTTAGAAGAGGAAGTACTAGTCTGGAGAAGCATAACAGGTGGCGGGAAGGTACTAAGAGACTGACTTTATAACAGACATGGGGTTAAAATTCATAGTACCCTAATAGAATTTGCTGGTGAGGTAAATACAGAAATCTCTAGAAATTCAAAGCAGACTAAGAAAATAACTGTGGAAGTAAATAATTTTGAGGAGTACAGTAATAGATGTGACATACTGGAAAAGTTGTGCATTGGTGACAAATAAAAATATTATGCTAAAAGCAGAAACTCATCTTTTGGAAATGACCCAGGAGGAAGAAAGAGCAGAATTTTGATCCTGAGATGATTGTCAGACATCACTGAGATGCAGATTTAGAAAAAAAGCAACGTGATCTTAGGATATGTCAGCAAAAGTATTTTCCAGTAGAGATAGGGAAGTAATGCAAAAAGAAGCAGAAAACCTTCAATTGAAATTCTAAGCAGGTTGGTCATCTGAGTTCAAAACAGACAAGATAAAACTGGGAAAACACAGAACAGCACTTTTGGGGATGATTAAGGGAATGGAGAACCAGTCATTTGATGGGTCTGGGAGAATGTATGCTGTGTGGTCCAGCAAATCAAATACTAAGAGGGTTTTAAGAGCTGTGTATCAACATATTGAAGGGGAACTTAGGAGAACGAAGAAAGCTTTTTAACCTTTACAATTATTTATATATAATCTGGCTATGAAAATCTTTAGGTTGGGGGCTGAAACACTGGGGCAGTGCATAAAATCCCAGAACTGCCCTCCAGTGACTTGTTCCAGTTCTGGCATCAGAACTGGATAAATCGCCCAAGTTGAAGGAGAAAAATGTACAAGTTCTATTTTTGCTCTTTATGCTGTAATATGAAACAGATAAAGCTGAACTGGTTTGAGTAAGCCCATTTGCTAAGTGTTTACGTGGTACCCTGACTGTGCTGATCTCACAGTGTAACTGTGACCTCCAGACTAGAAGAGAAGAGGCCTCTTCATAGATGTCATCTAGTTAAAAGGGTATGACTTAGGTTTTCCCTTGTTCAGAGAACACGTAGGAACAGGTTGGCAGGAGGGAGGGGTCTGGAACAGGGGAGCATAGGAAATACATACTTAGGAAAAAAAGCGTATGATGACCACCTAACTGACTGTTCCTTTCTTCATTTTCTGTGATTGTGGGATAAGTACTGCTGTTAACGATCACACAGAATTTCTAGTAAGTCATTTTGTGCTTCCAAATAAACGGGATGTTTTTCATTGGGCCCTTTATGAGTTGCTAGAAAGGCAGTATTTACTCAGGAAAATACCCTTATGTCTGTTTTTATGTGCATAGATAAGTAAAGCCCTTATCCAACCTGCTGAAATCAATGAAAGTCTTTCTCTATGTCTTAAATGAGCCCAAGAGCAAATCAAAACTCAGAATATATATTCAGGTCATTTGTTTTCTGGTTTGGGGATTGACACAGAGTAGAAATAAAAGGTTTGGGGCAATAGCCTGGTCACATTGACTTACTACATTTTCCTTCAGCTGGTCTTTTAAAGCCAAGGAGATTATTCATGAAGTAGGTTGTTATTCAGTGTCTGTAGTAGAGTCTTAATGCAGCACAAGGGCTCCGTGCTTAAATGGGAGTGAAAGTTCCACATTGCTACAATTCAAAATGTCCAGATTTCAGTCGTGAGGTCAATTTCATATTTTGAAATATGAACACTTTTCTACTTAAAATAATGGAGATTATCAACCCCTGATGATGTACAGAGCTATGGCTAAAGCAGCATATGTTGACTTTTCACTGGCATGCAAAAATACATGTTATTTAGTTTGTATTTTATTTTAGAATTAAAAAAACTACAGATAGTGTAATGTTCTATGAATATGATCTAGAAGTGACAAAACTTTACTTAGCTATTTATTGGTTTCCAGAATGAAACGCATGTAAATACTGAAGTTAACTATACAGGCAGAAATGGAAATCTTCGAATTATCTAGTTGGGGATGTTGAAATGTGTAAGTATGTATTTACAGATTTTGTCAATAAGTGAACTCTGTTTTTTTTTTCTTCCAGTTTGCTCCCAGTATTCTAGAGGAGTTTTTGCCATTTTTGGACTATACGATAAGAGATCAGTACATACCTTGACCTCATTCTGCAGCGCCTTGCACATCTCCCTCATCACGCCGAGTTTCCCCACCGAGGGTGAGAGTCAGTTTGTGTTACAGCTGCGGCCATCTCTGCGAGGAGCCCTCTTGAGCTTGCTGGATCACTATGAATGGAACCGCTTTGTCTTCCTGTATGACACAGATCGAGGTGAGTTGCAACCCAGCTTTACAATTGACTTTTGCAAGAACTGTGCATTTTTATATTGTATTGAGAGCCTGGGGAGTCAAATTTTAAAGGGCCTTTGAGTTGAAATACTTTTGACTGGGTAGTTCTGTGGCTGAAGGAAGAATTCCTTCGCCTGTAAATACTGGATATTGGGTGCAAATAGTATGTAATTGACCAGCAGAAGCCTGCACTTTACGTCTAGAATGCTAAAAGATTTTAATTAATGTTAGTGAAACAAAGACACGGTTCGATAAGCAGAACTGTACAGCTTGATTCACTTTTCAACTCACTTCATAAGTGACAGCAGTACAAAGAAGTCAAGAGGACCAGCCACTTTTTTGCTGCACCTGCAGTGGTATAAGCTGAGATGTGAGCGGGCCCATTGGGCCTTTCATGCTTCGGGAGGTCAAGGCAGAGGCTCACTGAGTGTGAGGCCCTCAGGCTGCAGAAGTGAAGGTAGGAGATGTATCTACATGGCAGCAGAAGGAGAGGATGCTGTAGTAGCCGTCTCTGTCCATGTCATCTGGAGTCACGTCTGCAATGGGCTATGCTTTTATAAAATATATAGTTTTACAAAAATTTTACAAATATAAATTTTGCAAATTTATAGCATTACAAAAAGCTATACTTTATATTCACATCCTCCATTCCACATCCCAGAGCATCTCAGAACCTTTTAAGTGGTAAAAAACTGCAGCTGCATCACTGCGCCTCACCACTTACTATGGAATTGTGAAGTAAAATCTTACATTATCCATGTTGTGTATGCATTCTGTTGGCAAAGCACGTTGCACATGGAAGAGTATTTAGCCAACATGGCCGAGCTTCTGTGAAAGAGGCAAGATTTTTATGTTGATGGCTTATTTTCAGGGGAAAAGTGAGTGGCATAGCTGTAGTCAAATAATTATTTTACTACAGCTGTTTCAGTATAGCTCCCCATGTGGACAGGCTATTCTGAATTGAAGTGGCTTTATTCCAGTGTAATTACTCTGCAGTAGAAATAGGAAATTATACTGACCTAACTAAATCTGTTTAATTATTTGATTATGGCTGTAGAAGTCAATTTTCTTGTATATACAGGCACTACATTTTAGTGAGATTTTAGCTTGATAAACTGCCTAAATACCTGAATTTAAATCAAAATGATTAATGCATGAAAATGAAAGGGCTTGCATTGTTTCATAATTGTTGTTAAAATAAAAAAAAAACAGACTTTTTTTTTATGCTTGGTGGACCAACAAGGGAAGTTCTGGGAAGCATTATAGAACATACTAGATAACTGAAAAGAGAAAAAAAACAGTGAATTTAAAAGTGTTATAACTTAACACATAGTAATGGGGAGCAAGAAAACAAACACGCAATTACAGATGTGATCCTACAAGTTCAACAATTTGTCAACAGAAGAAGCACACAACCTGCAGTCACCTTTCTCCTCTAAATTCACATGCTTAATTAGATTGAGACATCATTTTTAAGCATGCAATATCACACCAAGGGCGGTTTCAGAACATCATCTGTAACAGTGTGGTTAGTAAACAATTCTTATGGCACTGAACTCAACAACCCTGAACTCATTGGTGTGTCTTTGATAAAGAGATGACATTTGCCAGCTGGATGCAAGGAGTGCTACATAGGATGGTCTCTCAAAATCTGAATAGGTCTTGTGACTCCATTTAATGAAGGAGAAAATAAGATTTGACATATCTTTAAGTATTAGGATGACTGTAAAGATATATCATTGATGAATAATTTTCACTACCATTCCACAATAGAAATTTTGAATGTGGACCTCAGATATGATGAGAAAAAAAGTAAATATCATCTTTTAATTCAGTGTAATTGGAAAAAAAAATCATTGATGTTGAGTTACATGGGGTCTGTCAGTGAGGCTGAAACTTAGTCATGTCCAGATTTTTGCCAAAGATCCTTCCTCTCCATGCCAGACATTTCTCTGTCTCTCTGAACATCCTTGTCCAACCAAACTATAGGAACAGGAACCACTTCGCCTTTTGTTTTTGTCATTGGTCCTGCAAATTGTTCTTTGCAGCTTAACCAGAAAACTATAAATAAATTCTTATGCAGGAAGGTAAACAATAAGCATAAATTCCAGCCAGACACAGTAGCTGTTTAGGAGGAAGGCAGCATTTAGCAGTGTTGTTCTCAGACCTGCTTTCTGAGCCTTTTCATCCTGCTTGCTTCTTGCTTCTCTTACTGCTCGCTCTTAGGGGGCGAACAGTTAACTCCTGTTATGAAGGTAGGTTCTCTGCTGTATCACTCTGTTCATCTCTGGACAGACACTCAGCTCGCTGTAGAACCCCAGTTGTTTTGCTGCTGGGGATTTCTATGTTAAGCATTGTAGTTCAGGTCAGGGATGCACTTTTGCTGCAACTTTCCAAGTCATTCCCACATACCGCACTTGGGTTTATGCCATGGAGTGGTCTTGGCACTCACAAACTCCAATGAGGTTGGTGGCTTCAGCCAATGTATTAAATCTCCTTTTCTGACGTTCTGCCAGACTTGTAGTCTGGAAAATCACTGTCCTGTGACAGAATGTAGATACTAGGAAGAATGACAAAGCTACAGGGGACATTACAGGAAAGGAGAACAGGTTTTGCAAAAGACATCAGGCCTGATGAAGGAAAATGCAACTTGTTACTTAACAGGGAAGGTGAGCAAGTAAGGAGGAGGCTAAAGCTTCAAAGGCCCTTGGGTTTCAATACATTCTCAATACATCCTCCTTTCTCCAACCCTCCTTCCATAAAAAGGTTTAATTATGACCCGGTGCTTAATACAATTAATGTTAACAGCAATTAATATTAACAGCAAAGTGCCAGGAACACAGACAGAACAGGGAAAGAGCAGGCTGAAGAACACTCACCCGAGTTACACAATGCATAGTGAGGACGGCCTAAAATGAAAGCCCTGCCTCCTTGAGATACCCAGCGGAAGGGGAAGCCCCATAGAGGTAAAGTGCTCAGTTGATATTTGATGTCATCACATAAATGAAAGGACCAAATGGGCAGACCAGTAAAGCATTTGGTTTATATATGCTCTTTTACTGTGATTGAGAAGCATTTCTTTTAAAAAGAGGCATACAATCAAGTGGAAATGTGCATCTGTAAATCACCATGGCATTTTTGACCAGGCACAGGTGTGCCTATGGTGGTGTTTTGCTAGCTGACGACAATAATTTCTAGCACCAGAAAGCAAAAGCTGGAGCCTAAAGCCACGGAAGAAAGCCGGAGAAGTTTGTGTGAGGTGTGAGAAGCTGTTTAAGAGTCTCTTGCAGGCTTGTGTTAGTTGTCCGTGCTGCGTGCAGCCCTACTGAGAGCTGGAATGGCGGCAGGCCCTAGTAAAACTCCAGGCATTACCCAGAGCTAAGGGAGCCTGGGGTGGAGGCTGTCCAGAGGGGCTGTGGGACCGCGTGGGACACCAGGAAGGACTGCAGTCGGTAAGTGGGGAGGTGCTTTGTTAGCCGTTTGAATCTAGCCCTGCTTCCCAGCAAGAGTTGTCAGTCCCTGACTGCGACTAAAGAGTGGTAGCAGGAGGGGGAGAGCTACCAGCTGGCCTAGCAGTTGGCTCAGCAGAGGTGAGGACTGTAAAATAGTTATAGTTCTCCTCTAGAAATTAAACATTGCATGTGAGCAGTTTATGTACCTTGTTGTTTTTTTTTTTTCTTTGCTCCTTTTAATTACATACCGTTCATTAAAGCAACTCAGTCATGGTTGCAGGCAAGAAAAATCAGCTCACTGTGCACAAGATGAATATAATTTCCCTACATTTCTGGATAGTGTTTTTATAGCAACTCCTTTAAAGCTGAAACTATTTTATTTTATGAAAATCTAAACCTGTCAGAAGGATTACACGAGTCCTGATGGCCTGTTCAAATGAATCCTGCACTACTTAGAGTAGCAAAATGCAAGCTTTTATCTTTGAGCACTTGTGGAGGATTGGTGAGGTCTCAGATGTCTGGAGAAGGCAAAGAAAGATAGAGGAAATGCACAGCTATCCCTCTTCCTTTGAGTGAGATTTTGGAATTGGTTATTAATAATCAATTTACCAGGCTAATCTGATTTTCTCCTTTGGCAGAGTAGCTGTCCCAGCAGTAAGCAGTAGGTCTGGTGTAACTTTGTAACTCCTGTGATGCTGCCTCATGCCTGGCATTCTCCCAGAAAACAAAAACAAAAACAAAAACAAAAACAAAAAAAAACAGCAGCGAAGCAACTATAGTATAGCATGGTGTCTGGAAAATTAAGAAACTATACCCCAGAATAGTTGTTAATGACACACTTTAAAACTAAGAGTAGTTCTCAGGTGAGGTGCAAGGAATTTGTCTTTGCCCTGGTCTAGTGAGCATCCAGCATGAAGTTGCATGATCGCAGAGAACAGCTTTTGTGGGTGCCCAGCCTCGGTGAGGTAAGTAGAGGATAAGTTCAAAGTGATCTTGCTAGACAGATCATGAAGGTGAAGTATGATAAAGGCAGTGCAAAGGGTAAACTTAGGAGGGAAGAACCAAAGGTACAAACACAAAGTACAGAATAACTGGCTTGGCACTAGTACCGTAAGAAATATTTCAGGAGTGGTGGAGAACCTTAAAAATAGTGTAATTCAAGACTGTCATACTGTTTCCAAGAAAGTAGATGTTATATTGAGATTTAGGGAAAAAAAATACTGCATGTGGGAAATGGAAGATGGATATTGCTCTCTCTCATCTGGCTGAGATGTTGGGATTCACACTTCAACATAAAAGATAAAAAATATCTGCTAAGCTGAGGAAGTGGAATGGAATCAAGTGGATAAGGCACACAGAGGACATGATGTTGGCAGTACTGTGTCCCACCACTTTTTCCTTGCCATTTGAAAACACCAGTTACTGTTCCCAGCTATGTCAAAGGTGTTTGGTATGAGCATGGCGCAAGGATCAGGCATCTGTTGCTGGAATGGCACTGTTGTTACTGATGACCACATACAGATATCACATACATAAATTTCAAGAGTCAAGAGAAGAGGAGGAATATGGGAAAAAAAATCATGACTTGTGAGAAAAAAAGCTTAAAGAATTGAGATCAGTCTAGGAGAGAAGGTCTGTCAAGGAGCAAAGATCAGTTCTTCTTTGTACCCACTGAGATCAAGGCAAGAATTAGAATTATTTTGCAGGAAGGCAGATTTAAGGTGTTAATAGGAAAAGTGTTTCAATAAGGTCAGATAAGCACTATAATAAGCTGAGGAGATTGTGGGAATTCTTACCACTGGAGGTTTTAAGGAAGAGATTAGAAAATCTCTGCAATGGTGATCTGCTTTACTACATCCTGCCTCAGATGATCTCTTAGGTCCCCTCAGGATTTATATTTATGTAATTTTCATGATTTCTTCAGGAAACTGGGAATGGTTTCTTCACAGTACTTGAAATTAAGTACTGTGAAAAATTAAGATAACTTAATTTTTTACTATGGTGCAACTTTCAATAATATATTATTACTATTCAATTATATATGTAGCCTTTGTAAAACATTTAGTATATTCCATTATTCAAAAATCAGATCAAAAACATTCTAAGTGACTTAAGATAAAAACACTGTAAAATCAGGTTAAAGGACTATAATTATACTGTGGCACTCAATAAGTTGAGTTATTGTTCGCTGAGCATTCAGAAACTGAAAGAATTGGCCTTACATCAAGTATTACTTGATATTTTTACTGCACTTCTGAACAAATTTGTCAATGTCTTAATAATGAAAAAGAGAAATAATATTATAGCAAGCTGGAAAGTTATTTCAATATTTAGCTCAATTGAAAGAGCTAGACTTACTGAAGCCAGTAACAATCTAGAAAAACAACCTGCATATTTATCTGCATAAAAATACTGAATAAAGGTTCTTATTAGTGAAATAAGTTCAAAAGACCAAGTGCTGCTAATAAACAACAAATTGAAGATGAACTTATAACACAGTACTGCCAAGAAAAGGTTTTGCCACTAACTGCTGTTTAATTACTGATTATTTTCTGCATAACACTGTTGATCCTAGACCTATATCACTTAAACTGCTAGAAAGTCACAGGGTGTTTCAGGTAAGCCTGAGAAACAACAATTACATGCTGGTTCATAGGGAAGATTAAGTTAGCAACATGACTTTGTTCAGTTGCAGTGATCTGCTTGGTCTTGGGTCCTTTCTTTCATGATGGTCACCAAGAGGAGTTTGCAAGGTTTCCCACAACAGGCATTTTTCATCCTGCTGACCTCTGGCAAAATATCCAAGAATAAAAGAGAAACAGAAGTTCATGACTGTGTCCACTGTCCAGTAACTAAAAATAAAAGGTTCTTACCTGCAGTGTGCAACTATGTACCAAACTTTTGTGAAACATAGAGCAGAGCAGTCATGGCATTGCAAAAATATTGAAATGAGGTATTTTAGAAAACAAACAACATCAGATACCTGGTCTCACAGTTTTTATTAGACTACTCTAACATCTGGTCTGTAGGTTTAAACTTTTCAGTATTTTGTGTCTTTACAATTGCTGAGATCAAGATCATCAGTGTTCTCAGCACGTCAGGTTGTTACCTATTTCAGAGTAGTTTCATCAAATCGGGTCGAATGGTCAAACTACTTTGGAGATTTCAGTAGTCCTAATACATCCCAGGAATAGGTTAGCATTTATGCTGTAGATGAACAGAAAAAAAATCCTTACTAGATGTGTTAAAGAAGACGTTTATCACCAGCAAACACTCTAGATGGGCAGTGGATCATGTCATATATATTGGGATCCAAGTACCACTGTGTTGTTGCTTACCAAAGTCGTGTTGTAATGTTGTGCAGGCTAATCTGAACTGATACATGGAACGTAGAGAAAAAGTTTATAAAGTGTCAGTGAACACTGCAGTCAGTTTGTCAGCCCCTTAATATGATCTACATCTATCTATACTCAGTAACAGTGAATGCCATGTTTTTAATGGAATAGACCAATGTGCTTCATCCATTGATAATTGGTTTGTAGCAAATTTAGTTTTGCAAGTGTTAGGTCATTAGTAATTATACCAGCAACATGCCAGCTTGTCCTCATCTTCTCAGCAGCTGATAACAACTTGAGAATACAGGTAGTAAATGTACACGTGAAAGTGAGATGCAGCTGCATCAGCATCAGTAATGATACTGTGACTTTCTATCTTTCCCTTGTCTTACCACCAAAGAGAAGCAATAATGAAAAAACAGCATTGCCATGTAGTAATGAACTCAGAATTCACTACATATGAAAATCTTCCAAGGGCTTTCAAACTGCTTCATTAAATAAAAAGTATTCCTCTTGTTGGTTTAAAGCTCTTGAATATTAGGCAAAGGTGGAGATACAGAAAATACAGATATAGAAATAAAAAACTGATCATTAGGTGTACAGATGAGTCACCTGACTTTGCTATTCCACATAAGATGTGGGTCAAACTTAGCTGCATCAGAACTTCTCTGGGTGCTTTGGTCACCTAGCTAAACAATCAGAATATGCAGTACTGCCTAATATGCAAGCACTGTAGAAATATATCAGTCAGGAAACATTAAATAAAGGGCTGCCCATTATCTTCCTGATCTGAAGAATTTGTTTTCCTTCATTCTGGATCAGTGGATGCCATGGAGAAGACAAGAGACTCACAGTGATCTTAAATTTTGCTTTTCAGGTTGCTATGTCAGTGAAGCAGCTTTGCCCTGTTTAATGATTTGTTTGTGACAGCATTGCAGAATCTGTAAAGCTATTTTTCTAAGTCATATTTATCTCAGTTGTGCACATATGTAACTCGAGTATGGCTGTAGCTTCCATATGCTTTTGTATTCCAATATCCTAATGTAAGTAACATTTCTACTTCCAATAGGTTGTTCTAATAATTTCAATTGCATCTACAGAACCTGGCACAAGCAGTTAATTTGTTGTTACCTGCTTATGTAATGCATTCATTTAAATAGAAACATATAATTTTCAGCTGTTTGTTACACATTCTGTATTTTACTTGAAAGCAGAAGAATGTAATTCTGAATACATGTTTCCATTTATTCTCTGCAAAGAAAAGTTAACTTCAGATGCTCCTATGACTTATGAGTACTGTTGTGTCTCTGAGTATGTGCTGTACCTGAATACGCGAGTAGACATTGTTCTGAGTAGCAATTTTTTTCACCTGCCCCATACGGATAAGTCATAATAAAAGCTCTGCAAACCATATGTTGGGATCTGTATGCTGTAAAAATTAGTTCTATGATTATTTCATCCCATATAAGAGCAGGTGATTTATATGAATACTAATAGGACTTATATTTATCTTTTCCGTTGATTAAATAAATTCCTTCCAGAGAACAAAGTTTCAAGCAGAAATTAGTGTTGTGATTTTTAGCTTTCTTACTACTCTTTGCCCTTTGTTACATAGATGTATATCAGTGGCATCACCATTGACAAAAACCTGCAAAAAACTGTTTTTAGTGAAGGGACTGCAGCAACCTTACATCAGCATAGCCAAGAGCATCTTTTCTAAGTATGAGGCTGTCCTGTGTTACCACTACACATCAGTCAGTATTAGTGGTGCAGACAGCTGATAGATAAAACAACCAGCAATGCAGACCTCTAAAGAAGACCTTGAAAAGACTCAGACGAGGAAGCCAGCCACACATCCGAATGCTTATGCTTTAGAAATTTATTTCAGTGTGGACATCTGAGTCCCGCAGCTGCTGTACATAGCCTTTTATATGGCCACAGGTGTTGGCTTCAGTGGTGGAGCACAGAGTGGTAGCAAACAAAGGGGAGTATAGTCGATGCTGCCAGAGACCAGACATAGTGCCAATTTAACACTGAATGTAAAACAAATACTTGTGCCAATTTGTTACTAAATGCATTTTTAGTTAGAAAAATTAGCTTGTCTTTTGAGAACATTATCTATGTGTGGATGAATGTTCCAAGTTTTAATATAGTATAAAGCAGGCTTTTTAAAAAATCAAAATAAATAAACAAAATATATACTTACAAATAGCCTTACAACATTGACTTACAAATATCAAAGCATATGATTCTATTGTTTTTGCTCTTATTATTTAAAAAACTAATCAAAATGTGTTAGACCAATTCTTCATGATCTCTCTCTCTCCATGGCATAGTTTGTGAGACAAATTTATCCCTTATGTAGTACAAGTGACTTCTAGGGAGCAGTAGCAGGAAGCAAAGGTAGTTCAGCATTAGAGTATATTGTGAAGTAAATCTGTATGTTTATATCCAAGGGCGTTTCTGGAGCTGGACATTCTTAATTCAGCTGATTGATCTGCCATTGTATCATCTATACAATCTATAATTTTAGGACTACTTATCTGCTTTGGTAAAGAATGTATATTCCAGTGCATTCAGATTTTCACCATTTTGAGATGCATTTTTCCTGTAAAAAAGAGTGTATTTTAGGCATTTCCCTCATTAATTACAGCTGAATCCTATTTACATACATATTTATACAGATAATTTGTCTTTGCTCGGTTCCAAAAGGAGAGGTGGAAGTGTAGAGATCCTTTTAAAATGATTGACTACTTATCACAGTACTACAGATGCTATTTCTGCCTCTGTACAGGGAATTTCCTGCACTAGTATTTACAGATAATGGCATTAACAGATGCTTCTGTTACCAAAATTGCAGTGAATGTTTGTGGTATTTAGCATTTTGCAATTGAAAAGAGAGTTACCAAAGGGTCCTTCAGTCATAAGGACTCAAAATCTCTCTTTGTGCCACCGCCTTGGTGGGTTTTAATATTAATGCACACCTGGATGCTGCAGGAAGTTTTCCTGTGGGCGAAGGACATGCATTTTCTTCCAGTTTGACTTGGATTGCAAATGGCCAACGGAACATTTAACATAGTTTTGGAGATCTGGGCATTATAAATGACAAAAATGTCACCAAAATGAGAAGCTAGGAATGCAAAACTGTGGTTGCTAGTATAGATCCCTGGAACAAATATGCATTTTATGTTAATCTGTCACTGGGTAAAAAGAAAGAAACTATCTGTGGAGTAAGGGCTTGTATACTAGATCTTCCATCTCCTAATGGAGAGCCCTACTCAGTGTGCGACAGTTGTTACTGTGGAAGGTCCCATATAGACACTTATTTCACAAAAGCTATTGGAGCTAATTTTTCTCTATAGAGAGTTCAGAGTAAGAAAAATAAATAAAAAAATAGCAAGAAGGTACACATCACAAAAACTGGATATGTAAAGATAATAAGCAGCATTTTTAAGTGAGTTTATTCAAATAAGTTCCTTATAAGAGAGTGTGGTGGGTTTACCCTGCTGGGCAGCTGAACACCACTACAACTGCTATCTCACTCCCCCTCCTCAAAAGAAGAGGGTGAGAAGAAAAAAACCTCACAGGATGACATAAGGATAGTTTAATTAAAGGAGGGTGCCATTGGAGGGTGCCATCGGAGGGTGGCAGAGAC
>VXAA01005638.1:4851-64577 GCA_013399115.1 Anseranas semipalmata
CCCCCCCCCCCCCCTCCCGTGAGTTGGAGCTATTTAGGCTCAGGTTTTTGCTTGAAGGTCATTCATAAACAAAAATAACGGTCCTGGATTTATCGTGGGCCACAGTTTCCAAGCCTGGTGTCTCTGTGTGGCTTTTTTATGACTTTCAGCAGTACTTGAGGTGGAAGCGAGGTGAATGAGTCTGGAGTTGACACACACAGAGAAAGTTGTCATTGTTTCCTGATACGAAGCGGGCCATCCCAGTTTCAATGATAGTGGGTCACCATAAAAATATGAGTAGGTGATTTAATGCTGTATCAGTTTCTGTGCTTCGCCAGTACTTTTCCCTTTAAATTGAAGCAGGTTCCCAAATCCTTGCCTGCATATTACAGCCTGCCACAATGTAGCTACGCATAGTGCTCGCTTTCCTAATACAACTCTATCGCCCTGCTCTCCACCACATTCTCAGTCTCCAGATGGTTGTAAGGAGCTTCTCAGTTTTTAGAAAATTAGCTTTTAAGAGTGTCACACCAAGCTTTACAGATGTAATTTCCTAGGAATTAGACATCTGGAAAGTAGAGAGGCCTGAACAACTTAAGTGTCAAAGTCCTAGTGAGAAGAGTACCTAAACTCCATTAGGCAATGTTGAAAGCGTGAACTTCAACACAGACCTAGATGTGTCTTCATGTTTGGAAGTGTAAAACAGCCTATGCCTTCTCTGAAGCACCTTTGAGCTGCAGGTATTAAGCACTGCTATTTAAAGGCTATAAATAAAAACTGATGGTTCCTGGTGCTTTGTAGGATCAGCCTGTTAATGATGAAAAGGGATAAAACCTATGCCCTGTGAAATTAACTAGAGGAAAAAAATCTGAATTTTTTATGTAGTCACAAAGTGAAATGTAATACGTGAAGGTGTGCTCACAAATCAAGGGGTCCAATTTCTTGTCCTAGTTATACCTAATGTAAGTGTGGATATGTTGGCAACAGAACTATTGCAGACCTGCACTGGTCTATCTGATACTGGGGTTTGGCTCAAGATAATAAAATAAACTTTTGAAAGTGTCCTGGTAGCAAGTTGTATAAGTTAATGCCCATGGGCAGCAGTAGAAATCTAAGCCCGGGCTTGCAAGCTGCATTGTGCAGGGGGCCTCTGTGGATCAGGGTCACAGTCAAAGCAGTGACTATCCATACTAAAGCATTACCTTCCTTTCATCCCTATCGGTGCTGTCGAAATACCCCACAAAGCTGCATTATGTGGTGTAGTTTTGTGCCTATGTAGCCACTTCCATCTCCCTTCCCTCTCGAGACTGGCATTTTATTTCTGTGTTTTACTCACCTTTGTAAGAAAAAACATCAGCATGTTATGAATGCTTACTATGTGTGTTTGATGAATTTTGTAAATACAGAAGTTGAGGACAGGAACATGATTTTTCAGAAATGTAGCTGGTAGTTTTTAGTTCATAAACCAAGGACTTGGTCTTGTTCCTAGTTCTTGCTTTTGGGCTTTTATACTTGTTGGGCATACTTTTTTACACACTGTCTGAAAAGTTAAGTTACCTAAATGTATTTGGAAGGCTTTGAATCTTGTTTCTTTCAATTTTGAGTACTATTGTGGGAGAAGTTGTATGCTATGTTCTTTTCCTATGCCCTTTAAAAGTTGACTTCTTAAAAATGTGCATAATAGTACTAAAAGAGACTATTCCTTGCTGTGTGCGTTAGGGTGACTTCTTGCTTGGAGCACTTGTAACTATCTTTTTCTTTGCTTTTTTTTTTTTTCCTAACCTGGATTCCTAAGGCCTATCTGAGGTTTTGTATCACCTGTTTGGCCTGGGCTGCAGGTCTCTGGCGGACTTCAATGTCCAATTTTTACCCTAGCTGTGCATTAGATTTTAGAGTACTGCTGGGTTCACAGTACTTTTCATGCAGGTAATAATGATTCCTGGTTATTTATTTATTAATTATAATACCTAAGGCATTGATACACCTGGTCTGTGAAGCCCACCTGGTGGGCACAGAACTGGGGCACCCCACAGAGCCCGCAGACCCCTGCCTGGTGTGTCCAGCTGCGTGCCAGGGACCGGCCATGCATCAGGGCCCATGGGGTGCATGTGGTGGAGCTGCCAGGAAGAGCTGGGCCAGCATCCCAGCAGCTGATGCAGTGCCAGGGACGTCTCCTTCCTCTGGAGCCGGAGGAAGCAGAAAGGGATTGAGGCTGCCTTGGCGGCACTGCCTAGACCCTTTCTCTGAGCTCCTTTCTTAAATGGAGAAGGTCTTACCACTGACTACAACTTTGGTGTTTTTTTCCATGAAGAGTGAGAAGGAAGTGGTGGTTGCAGTAGCTGTGAACGGTGCTGCCATGCGACAAGGCATCAAGAAAAGGCAACTAATTTGGGAAGGAGAGGACTCTGGTCCCTCAGGCAGACCTATGCATTGCCATGACCACTGCAGTCAGATGACCCCTGTCAAAGGAGCACCTCTTTTTCCATAGTTTCTGCCTGCCTTGTTGTTTGAATGGTGTGTGAAGCTATATAGTGTTTTGAATAATCCAGTTTTATCTGTGGCATGTTCTGGTGTAATTTAATGACTCTTCCTCGCTAAATGGATGGTTTCTGAAGGTAGAGTAGAAAGTGAGTTGAAAAGATGTTGTTTCTTATTGTTTGTGAATATTACGTGACATGGCATAAATCAGCTGGAACATCCCAGAGTAGCTGTGAAACTGCTAAAGCACATTAATTTTTTGTAAGTACCATTTGTCTCGGAGTCATTGCCAGCAAGAAACACGAGCGCGGGATAGCTGGAGGATGACACCAGAGAGGGCTGAGCTCATAAACAAAAGAAAGAGAATAGCCGGTAGCGCTGGCTGGTGTAACCAGCTCAGAGGCTTATTTGCATCCGCAGCGCTCCTGGGGAGCGGGTCGTGTTGGGAATAACAGCTGCAATAATTAACAGAGCTTTTCCGCATCTGTGCAGGGAAGGTGGGTACAGATCACCACCGGGAGCTTGCCTCCTGGGAGGGATGGAAACCAGCTACCCGTGTGGACTGGCTCTGGCCAGGGGGACACAGTTTCCTTCTGTCCTGTGGGAAAGTGCCACTGCCGTAACAAACCTGGGGCAATGCTGATGTGCTGCATGGAGCTGGAGCTGGGTGCATTTCCAGCCTTCTGCAAGTAAACTTGTAGAACAGCATTATCCACACCCCAGAAGGGTTTACTATCTTTTCCCATTATGGCAAGAGATATTGGCATGAGGGTCTCTGGCCCAAGTATGCTGGTGACGCCAAGCCTCCCTATGACAGAAAGCACGGGGGGTGACTCCTGATCCTACTGCCATTCAGAGCACTGAGGGCTGCCTGTCTCCCCATGCACAGCCCATCGGTGTCTCTGTGTGGCAAAGAGAGACCCCCCACACAGCCCCAGGTCAGGGGGAGTAGAGTTGAAGGCGCCCCACCAGTAGGCTGATGGTGGGGCAAGGAAAAGACGGTCTCCTGCAGGCCAGTGTTGGGATGCAGGTTCTCCATAGCACAGCAGGGATAGAGGCGCACAGAGGTCGGATTGTTCCCTGCGCCAGGTCAGGGAGCCCATCAACACAAGTCTGTGATGTGATCTGTCACTTTTCAGGTTTTCCACAACGACAGTGCAACTGTGCTATTGCTTTAATACACCCGGAGCTGTTACATGCTTAGATGGTTGGCTAAGAGTGTGCTGCTGGCAGCGCCTAATGTGGCACGTGCAAGAACCAGCAATTTCAGTGGAATTTCATCTGTCACAGAGTAGCAAGACATCCGTGTTTATCTTTCACCTGGTCTCTGCCAGTTGGGCTGGAGGATAAGTGGTCCCAGAAATTAGAGCAGGTCAATAGATCTGTCTTGTTCCAAAAACCTCGTTAACTGGAACCGGTTGGAAACTTGCTGTAATGGAAATTTCAGTTGTGTATAATTTTTTTAACAGAATGTAGTTGATTATGTTCTTTGTTTTAGTCTGCCTCCACTTTTTTTCTTTTTTTTTTNTTTTTTTATTCTAGATTTTCAGGGAGGGAATTAGGCTCACATGTAAAAGCACATCTCTTGGGCAGCATTGCAGTCTCTGAATGCTGTCGCAGCCTTGTTTTAAGACTCGATTTTTTGCTCTGAAGGTTTACATAAGTGTCCTCAACACAAACTCAGTCCATATACACCCCCCTCCCAAGACGGCTTGTCTTGCACTGATTTTCAAGGATGCAAGTCTGCAGCTTCGCCCCTAACACAGTGTGCCTGTCTGCTGGGTTGTCAAGGAGTGCTGTGCTCTTGTGTGTTCTGTCATGTTCCTCCACTCCAGCTCGGTATGTTTCTAAGTGAATATATATGTGCAACACTTCATATCATTCTTTTTTGTTTGTTTGTTTGTTTTCCAGAACACTATAATTATACATCTTCAAATGTAAATGCTGGCTTGCCTCTAAATGTGGCACATTCCTCATTGTCAACTCCATGTCATGGCCTTCAGACATCAAATCCCGTCATTTCAGTTGTCCCATCAGCAAATCATCCTTCTGGATATGGAGGACACATTGACAGCGGGGCCTCGGAGTATTACCTGCCTCCAAACATCAGACCCAATGGAGCTCCAGCGCTGGAGAGCCCTAGAATTGAGATCACCTCTTACATGGGACTTCATCATAACAACAACCAATTTTTCCATGATGAGGTTGAGGAGGCCATCCCAAATGCAAAGCGATCACCTTCCACTGCCACTTTGAACTTACCGAACATGGAGGCGTACAGAGACCCATCCTGCCTGAGTCCAGCTAGTAGCTTGTCTTCCAGAAGCTGCAACTCTGAAGCATCTTCCTATGAGTCCAACTACTCGTATCCATACACTTCGCCCCAGACCTCTCCATGGCAGTCCCCATGTGTCTCTCCGAAGACCACTGACACAGAAGAAGGCTATCAGCGTGGTATGGTGGCCTGCACTTTGCTCAGTTCCCCAAGGCACTCTCCGTCAACATCTCCCAGGACAAGCATCACAGAGGAGAACTGGCTGGGGGCTCGCAATTCCAGGCCTCCCTCTCCCTGCAACAAGAGAAAGTACAGCCTCAATGGCCGGCAGACCTCCTACTCACCACATCACTCCCCAACGCCTTCTCCACAAAACTCGCCGCGGGTGAGTGTCACAGATGAAACATGGCTGGGGAACACCAACCAGTACACCAGCTCTGCCATTGTCGCTGCCATCAATGCTCTCACCACTGACAGCACAATAGATATGAATGATGGGATTCCCATCAAGTCGAGGAAGACTGCCATTGACCACACCCCATCCATGACTCTCAAAACTGAACCGGCTGGCGAGGATCATGGGACCATATCGCCAACTGCCGATTTGTCACCAGAAGACTTCTCCAGCTTTCAGCATATCAGAAAAGGAAACTTCTGTGAGCAGTACCTGTCTGTGCCACAGCATCCATACCAGTGGGCCAAACCAAAGTCTCTGTCTCCTACATCCTACATGAGGTAAGGAATCCTCACTTAGAGGACAATCCTGGTAATATCTTTATTGTATGTTTTTTTTTCCTCCTTCTCCTTCCTGCATCTGCTTTCAGCCAAATCTGCCCATCCACTCATTCCATTTAGCCGTTCTTGTGATTCCATCTCTGTTGTCGGTGTGACGTGACCATGAGTAAATCTTTGAAAGGTTAAAAAGGCCATTCCAGGAGTTGACTGTGTGTTGGTTGTAACTGGTTATTGCTTCCCAGGGGACAAGCCCCAGTCCAGCCAGTCTGGAAATAGGGTATTCAGGGGTATTCAAAAGCTTGTCAAGCAGTAGGACAATTTGGTACCATCAAACCGAGACTTTACGTAAGTGGTTCATCATGTCTTAATATGTTTTTGTTGCAGGACTAAGGGATGTTTCCTTTTACACCTTACTTCAGCATTTACTTCATCTGAAACTTTATCTGAAATCTTCTTACCAATCTTCTTTTTCTATCTGTGTTGGACAGTGATTTTATTTTTTTTCTCCCTTTCTCCACCATTTTTATGTTTAAAGAAGAAAACCTGATTTGTAACCTGATAATACTTGTCACATTTATTTATCATAAGAGGACTCCAGGTAGGAAGGAACACATAATAGCCTGAATTTGAGTTACATGCATTGCTTTCTCTTTTGGTCTCAGTTACGGTCTTTATTTTGAAGTCTTAAGACTGTATACACAGTGGCACATGGTGCAGAAAAAGAGTTTGGTTTTCCAAAAGTTCACAGGCCTATCCCAGTCCCTGACTGTGATGGCAATCCCTCTCTTCTTCCTCCTCAAGAACATCTGGCTTCTTGTTTTTAACAACACAACTGTCTTTGTCAATGTGAAAGAAGTGGACACATAGCTGCAATATTTTAATTAGTGGTACCTTCCTTGGCTCTCAACCTTGCCAGTCTCATTTTTCTCCATCCAGCACCTCTCTGCTATGTGCTGTCTACAAAAAATGAAACTAAGTGGACCATGGCACTTCATGTTACAGCATGTACCACTGTCCCTCCCCTTCCTCATCATTCTCCTCCCTTCCTCCTCTCTGCGTTGTCCCAGCTGCTTTACAGGACCTTGGCCCAGTTCAGCTCTGGGAGAGGCAACCATCCTGTTGGGTCTGCAGGAGCCAGCCAGAGGTGAGCGCTTACTGCCTTTCAGTGCAGGGATGGAGACTTTACGTACTCAGCAAATCCGTCAGAGTCTTCCCATGTATTTAAAAGAGCCATTTGTGTTCTCCCACCAAAGGTGTAAAGTAGTTTGAATTCATCAGAGAGGCAGGACGTTTGCTTCTGTGTTTGACTGTTTTTTGCCAAAGACTTCAAGGGCAATAATATGACAGTTTGACCAAACACACTTTTATCTTTCCATTGCAGAGAGCCACCCTTAGGCGCTTTGTTGTAGTCAGTCAGAAGGTACCTAGCATTCCTGTACGCTAACACAAACAAGAAAGGTGAAGTGTACAAAACGGAGCCCCACGACATTGTGTATTTAACATTTTTTCCACTGTTTTGGTCTCATATAAAATATGTTTCCTGGTTTGCAATATGTTTCCATGTGATCTCATTAACTTGTGCTCTAGGGCAGTTAGAAGTCACTGTCGAAATGTGATTTTAAGTTATTTTACTGATCAGATACACTGACCATGCTTCCTTCCACCAAAAATACCTCTTGTTTTATGTATATGAAAGTGCTGGGCAACTGAGCACAGACGTCAACAGGATCACAGCCTACGCAACAGAAACTATGTTATTTTAAATCTTTCCAAAAAAATTGGTTAAGAATTTGTCACAACAGAGCTGGAATTTTTTCCTGTTATTTTACACATCTGTTCTATTTCAAATGCTAGGGCTTTAGGGGTAGGTTCCAACAAACAACTCAGCCTCCAAAATCTACCCAGTCATAATGATTTTGAGATAACCATATTTGATTACCTCCTCTGTCACTTCCTGAATATGCATTACATTTTCATCAAAAGCAAGCATGCCTTGGAAAATCACCGATGCCTTTCCCTCTCTCTCTTTCCCTCCCCTGTATTTCCTTGCCAGGGAATAGGCTCTAGCAGCATGAGCCGGGCGCGTGGCTGTCTCCTTTCCTGTGTTTTTATGGCAAGCATTAGTCTAAAAGGGAAATGGTGTTTTTTGTATCATCTCTAAAATTGATGCTTTTCATTTATCGTAATGAAAACTTAATCAGTTTTTGGCTTTTCAAGTACTGGAACAAAGGGGAATAGTAAGAGTAGAGATTAATGCCTGGCTCAACAGAAATATAATCTTTTTATGCCCCAAGTTTCTCCTGATTTTTAAGAGGATTGTGAGACGTACCAGCTTGGAAGCTTGTCCCAGATCCCTGGCTGTGGGCTCTTCAGAGCAAGTTTTGGCTGACAGGTCCCCACTGAGGGCTATCAACGTGTGACCTGATTCCCATGCAGAAGTTGGCACATGGGTGCTGAGGGTCATGAGAGAGGGTGGGAGGGCAGACCCTGCCACCAGGGATGGCACTGGGTGGGCAGGCTGCTCAGGTTAACCAGCGCAGCCGGGGGCTTTGCCCCCAGTGCTTCAGCTGCAGTCCACGGCCTCAGGCCAAGGCTCTGGGTGTAGAAAATATTGAGAGACCAAGCAGAGATTTTCACGGGAAGCTTTGGAGCAAACCATGAGGTGGCAATGGGAATCGTACCTCTTCCAGACTTCAGTGTACCAGGAGAAGTACATTTACTTCTCTGATACTCTGTATTTCCCAAACCATAGCTGAATCAGTTGCTTTCTTTTCTATGATATTTTTACATCACTTCTTCGTGCTCTGTGATTTAGTCTCTCATGGGCAAAAATGTCAAAGGCAAAATGGAAGTTACAGAGCTTGACTTCTGCCCTTGGATATGGAAAAAACACTGACAACACAGTATTTGTGACTCTTTCCAAAACTAAGATTCCATTTTTATTTCTTACCCACTCATTAGCATGTCCCAAATCATTCTTTGTTTCAGCGGAAAGGATTGGCACTCATGACAATGCCAGATTTCTGAGTATCTTATGCCTTTTTTATGTATTCCTCCTAATCTGCTCTACTAGACTAAACACAACTTGATATCTCCTAGAGACAATTTCTTATTCATTGAAAAGTAACAGCTCCTTGATATGCTTTGTAGTTATTTTGAGTTTTGAAGTAACTTTATTTTGATATCAGTTTTAATATCAGTTTAGTCCAAGAAGTGTGTTGGCTTGTAACACTTTAATTTTAATCAGATGTAATGTAGTTGGGGGGAGGGGGAAGAGGAGCGGTTGGGTTTGTTGGTCAGGTGTATGGCATGTATGAGGTCTGCCACACGAAAAGGAGCTTCCAGGAACAGACACCCAGTTCCAGGTGGCTTATAAAAGCTCTCTAGTGTATTTTTTTTCGTACAGTTTATTTTTTTTTAACAGTTGAAAGCCACACATTTTTAGCTGAAGTCTCTTTTTCAGCCTCAAAAATATACATATATGTTCTTGAATCCACAGAGAGAGATATGTAGTTTTACACATGGAGGCTGTAATTTGCACACAGAGAATGTATGGTTGGATGTCTGTCTACCAGTTTCAAAAGCACATTTGGCTTTTATCTGCATCAATGGGCTTGTTTATTTTTTGTTGACTTTTTGTATTCCACTTTTGTGACTGTGACAGTATTAAACTCAAGCATACACAAACCATCCATTGAGGCCGCAAACTGTATGATTTTCTTCAAAAATTATGATTTTAAAGTGCTACATTTTTTCCCCTCATTCTTTTGATTTGTGGAGCTTTTGGATGCTCTTTTTTGTTGTTGTTGTGTTTTGTTTGTTTGTTTGTTTGTTTTTGAATAGATGTTTTGGTCCAGATGATAAGATGGAGAACAACCCTACTTGGGAGAAGTTGAGTTTCTCACAAAATTGGGGTTTCTGAAGATAGAAAACATCACAAGTGCAGCAACACCAGATTTGCTGAACTGTGCATTCATGGCAAACCTCTTTGTTTATGGCAAACCAGAGGAAGTTCCTCAGACAAAGCAAATGCTGAGCTGTCTTGGCAAGACCCAATAAAATGGGGACTTGTGGCTATGTGTTGGTAACCATCTCCTGGGACTAGCTGGTGTTAACTGGGGGATGGAGGAAGGGCATAGGGAAGAGCCTGCAATGTCTCCAGCCTTTTTCTCTCTCTTGCTGTATTCATGCTTCATGGTGGTATTTACAGACTTCAGGAAGTTGGGTTTGCCACCGTGTACTACCAGCTTTTGATTGTGCTGGGTTGCTGCACCATAAGGCTGAGGTCTGGTTGGAGGCCTGTCTCAGTAAACCATTTTGTTTGTTTGTTTGTTTGATTTAAATCCTCCCCACACTTTCTTCTGACTGTTTTTTCAGTTCATACAAACAGCCCTGTAAGCTTCTTATTAATGGCCTTCCTTTACAAGCTTGTTTTAGCACTGCATGATACTAAACTCAGAACAAGCAGAGATGCAACACAAGCCGCTTGCTACTGCCATTCCTGCGGCAATAGTTTCTTGTTCTTTCTCTAAGTCAACAAATGAAAAATTTCGTATGTAAATCTATCTCTGAATGTTAAGTTTCAGGACTGTAGTCTTGAGTATTATCTGTGAGAATTACAACTCACCTTTTTAGACTTCAATGTGAGGAATTCCAAAGTGCTGCATGAGCTTGATGGAGTTACTACTTGCTCCTCATGTCAGAAAAACACAGCCAAGTCTGGGATGGGACACAGCATCTATTTTAACAGCTCACAACCAGATTGCTCAATTGTCAGATAGGAAATTAAAAGAAAAAAAAAAAAAGTCTACCCATGTTAACTCACAGGTGAGATATAATGTAGGTGTATTTCTCTGACCACAAGCTGGTGGGTGGACTCGTAGGGATCATCGTTGTTTTCTTGCTCTTCTAAAAAACACCCAAGGATCTTTAACAGGCATTCACTTTCATGTGAGATGTGTAATAAGTAATAAATTGTAACCATATTTGCATTTGCACAGTTGGAGAAGGGGCAAGCTTAGCAGCCTGGTAAAAGGTTCAGCAACCCTGTGGTTTCTCTAGTTTATGCTTTTGTTTCTAAAGGAACACCCCCTCTTAGTAAAAATAAGTTTAGTGGAGGGCACAGAGTCTCGACCACACTCCTTCTAAGTCACTTGCTTTACTTCAGGTGTTGAAACACACTTACCATCCTGTTCTACAGGGCAGCAACATTTGCTGCTGTCATGCAGCTATCTTTGGTACATGACTCTATGCTGTGATACTTGGCAAAGGAGAAGGGTTTGTCCCTGTACAAGACCAGCCATTGTTCTGACACCTTTTGCACAACAGTGTAGTTAAGGACAAAAATGCTTGCAAATCTGTTTCAAGTGGCCTTGGGCATCTAGTAGCTTATGCAGTGAAAGTGTAATGGCCATTTATTCCCAAATGCATAACAATCTTGTGAAAATGGGGCTTAAACACCTTTGCAAAGTTTAATAGAAGTTTTTGGCTTTGTTTCCTCACTGTCTATATTCCAGTGTGCTGCTTAATATCTTTTCTTTTTCTCCCTGTAACTTGATAAATCTTTCTGCTAAAGGCAGAAGTCAGCCAGACTGGATAATCTGTTTTTGATTTAATCATATTGTGTATCTGGTGTATGCAAAATAAATCACTATTCATCTGTTTTGTAATCTGATTTATGTAGGACACAGTTACATTGAGTGAGTTTTCTACAGTCTAACACCAGGTTTTGTGAACCTGCCTTGAAACAACCATCCCTCATTATAGCATTTTGAATGAATACAGTAAGATTTATTATGGTGTAGAAAGAAATGGGACAAATTTGCAGTGGAAAAATCAGTCCAAGGGAAATACACCAATGTATATCTGATATGAAGACTGTGTGAAGATCTTTTATTTCTCTTTCCATCCCCTTCCTAGTGGAGCAGCTCATCTGCCCTCCACATGGTACTCACTAGTTGGGGTAGTTTTCAAATTGATAAGGTTTGTTTGCAGCAACCAGATTTTGTTTTACCACTACGCTATTTGCTTGGTGACTTTTTCCTCTAACCATGTTTAGCTGCAGGAAATAAAGTGCATGGTGAAGATAACCTAACATAGGAAATAGCTCTGACAGCCCCAGCCCATGACACCATTAAATGCATCAGTCTGCTTCCTTTATCAGGAAAACTGTCATTAATTGTCAATTTATAATTGAGCAGGTGGTATTTTGGAATTTTGATGATAGATTGCAGGCTAACAACAAACTGTATTTTTATTTTCAGGCTTTATTGAGAATATGAATTTTACAGCTTAATTATACCGACATTTTCAGGTGCTGATTTTTTTTCTTTTTAGATTTTTTTTTTAAAGAGATTTAATTAGTTACGGAACTATTGCTTTGTTCCATATATCTTAAAAATCTCTCTCTTCACTTGAGGGCTATATGCGGCCAGTTAGAGTGGTCTATTTTAATTTAATGTTAATTTTTTTTAAAATCTGATAGATACTGTGTCCTCAGAAAAAAAAAAAAGTTCCATCAAGTGAGAATTTACTTAAAAACAGAAACATCTGTTTGAAAATGTGTGCTGATCATCACCAGAAGAGACACAGCTGTTTTGCTCTGTGCTTTGTCATTCATCATTAGTCAAATATGGTTTGTCCTTTTTTTTTGAGAATTTTTCAGACTAAAGAATGTGTACCTAATGCACTAGGCGAAGAAAAGTGGCTTTATGCAATAGCCAATTGTCTACAATGTTTAGGCAGCTCTTAGGTCTTTTGGTGTGTGTCTAATAGCTGAAGAGTGTGCTAGTGCCTCTCCTTCTGTATACCATTTGGTTGCCTGCATAAAAACTTGCCTGGATGAATTGGTCATTCTTGGTGCCTTGAGCAGTGCCTCACTGTGCAGAAGCATGGATGTGTGCTGAAACACTCATCTAGTCCTCATCCCAAGGTGGGCCCTGTCCATTCTTGGAGAAAGGCTTGAACAGGGCTGGAGAGCAGAGCAGCTGAAAGTTCGGGGGGTACCTGCGGGAGCGAGTGCAGTCCCAGTCCTCTCCCAGGACTGGGATGTAGCGTCTTCATTTGGCCCCCAAAGGCTGGAGTGGCACACATGTAGTCCATGGAAAGTGTTAGCTATGAGATAATGTCCATGTCAGCTGGGTTTAAGCAGCCACCATTTATAGGAGTATAAACGCACTTTAGAAACCCAGGGAGCCATGTTGGTGCAGTGTTTTTCTCATCAGGTGCCCTGTGCGTAGCAAGGCTTCTATTTTTGTTAGAGAAGTTGGGAATTTCTGTAGTGCATGTCGTGCTTGTCCATAGGCAAGTCACTCAAACTGGCAAATTTATAGGCAGTGAAGAAAGATAATGTAGAGAAACTTGACACCACCTAAAGTCTCATGAGTGTACATGCACATGTGCACTAGCAGATACAAGAAATATGCTGGTGATAAAGTACTGAGTAAACATTAAAAATAAAATTAAATGAAAGCCTGTGCTATTACACCCCAGCCTGGGAAAACTCGTGCACTTTCTAGCCTCCTTTGTGTAGTCATGGTGCCCCTTACAGCAATGGGTGCTGTAAAGGTAAGTGGTTAAAGCCTCTGGCCCTCAGCAGGAGACAGCAGGGATGCTTTGGGGGATATGAGCAATGTAATGCCCATGGAGCCATGAGCATGCTGGAATAATGCTGCATGGATCACTGGGACAGTAAAATGGAGTATTCAGCTTCGAGCTGAATACACGCTTATAATAAACACACCCAGCCAGCTTCTTGCAGCCATGATTCATGCTGCTCACGCTGCACTTGCACCAGGGTTGCGACGGCAAGGTAGGGAGCTGGTAAATCCCAGGTGGCCAGCCTCTGCCTGGACTCCAGCAGGAGCTCTGCAGCCCCTGAGCCTGCTCACCAGCCCACTGCGGTGTCCAAGCCCCTTGCCATGGCAGACAATGCAATCCAGTCAGCAGGGCTCGGCAGTGCCATGCCTGCTGCTGTGGTAACCCTGTCGCCCTGCACGGGGATTGTCCTGCATCAAGTGGCAATGGAGGGGTTGTGAACAACTTTCCTGCCTGATGATCCTCTTCTCCATGCTGATGGAGGAGATAACAGAGTCTAATGGAAGAGTTGCATCTGTGCCATTTAACTACTTGCAATGGCTTTTGAAGGACACCTGGTTAGGAGAATTTACCAAAAGAAGAAACACATGCTAGGCATAAAATTGGTGTTTTCATCATGAAGCTTTTTGCTCCAATTTTAAGGTCAATACATTTGTATCAGGCCTAATGCTATTTCAACAATGTTTGTTCATTCCTTTTTCTTTTTTATTTTCCTCAAAGCATCAGCTTGGCATTTCTTACAGCCAAGCTCCCCTGAAGGTGTTCTCAAGTGTGGTTTTACTCTGGAAGTGGGTTTCTGAGAATGGCATTTCGCCACCATTGCATACTGTCAGGCCTGCTTGCTTTTGTGTTAGTAATGAGTCCTTAATATTTTAGTAATTGCTGAGTTAATACAGAGACGGAAGAGTGAGCTGGATTTTCTTCTGGCTTATGCATCATCTTTGGTAGAATTTGTAACCAAATTTTGACTTCAGATCTTGTTTCCTTGTGATGCATGAACCAGGGAGACTGGCTTCACTTTGAGACTCTGTATCATGTTTGTATGTTTGGAAGAAAACATTTCTTTACTGTGAGGGTGACAGAGCACTGGAACAGGTTGCCCAGAGAGGCTGTGGAGTCTCCTTCTCCAGAGATATTCAAAACCCGCCTGGATGTGATCCTGTGCAAGGTGCTCTAGGTGATCTAGGTGATTCTTTACACTACCTGTAAACTAAGCAGATTTGTTGAAATCCGTTAGATTTATTAAATGTGTAACTTCTTCAGAGCTGGTTTGACATTCTCTTTCACAACAAAAATACTCTCCCTGAAATTCCTCTGCATCCTTCTGCCTACCTTTGTCCTTCTGATTCAAGAATCAATATATTAAGATGTTTGTAAACAGCATCTTAACATTTTTCCATTTTGTTTACAAATTGGATAGCATCTGGGCCATCAAATACACTCAATCTTCATAAAATAACCATTACCTTCTAAATTACTTATGTCATGGCATTATCCATATTGATGAAATTTTAAATGTAAGATGGTGAAGGATGAACTGTGAAACATTGTCTCTAAAGTAATAGTGCTGGATGCTTGTGGTTTGTGATAGTGTACTTGATGTTAATTTTTAATACATTTTCCTTTCCATTATAGCCCATCCCTGCCTGCCCTTGATTGGCAGCTGCCATCTCACTCAGGACCTTATGAACTGCGTATTGAAGTGCAGCCGAAATCCCACCACCGAGCTCATTATGAGACAGAAGGCAGTCGAGGGGCTGTGAAAGCATCTGCTGGGGGCCACCCGATTGTGCAGGTACCAAAATGTGTAATGGAAGCACAGGTTGTTTGTTTTGGCACTCTGTGGTAAGCACCATTTTTTCTGCAAACCTGAAAAGTGATGTGAGGGTTTTGTCCTCAAAGATTACTTACTGCATGTGAGCATGTCTGTGCAGCATTTTTTTTTTTTTAAACTTGATGGACCTAGCCTTTATTACAAATAAGGCAATACTATCCATTTGCTCTCCTTTCCTTCTCCCAAGTATATGCTCAGCAGTTCTATCAATGTGAGTACGGCACAAATGCATTTCTGCTTTGTCCGTGCATCAATGTACAACTTAGGAAATGCTTAGCTGGAATGCCGTGACCATGGACCTGTCTGTGCAGTCAGATTCCAGACATGCAGTTTATACTGAAATCAGCTGGGGACGTGTCTCAGTACATTTAGTCCTTAACTTGTGGTTGGATCTAATCAGAGCTGTGAACACATGTTGGAGGGCAGAGCCATAGCAGTAATGTGGAAGTATGTGGCTGGTTTGGATATTGCAGTGAATGCTGTGCAAAGCAAGGCTTTTTGAGTTTATTCTGTTTAGTTCCTTAAACCCTTCTAGCCACTTTGGAAAGTATCTGAGCTCTGAATCTAGTTTCATGAATTCTGCCGAACTCCTCAGTTCTGTATATAAAGCATTTAATCTAATAACATTGTAAACTGACCCTTAATTCATTTATATGACTAGTGTCATTCATTTTTAAAGGAGTTTTCTCAGGAGCAGGAAGAACAAGATTTAGTTGTTAAAAAAAAAGTAGTGGAAGAGAGCCAGCTGTACCTGTCCCTCCATGGTGGCTTCTTTCTCACCCCAAAGTTAACGTCAGCACATTCTGCCTGGGCTGTGACCTTCTGTGCAGTGGACCCCAGGTATTTCCGCTTTCCTCCTGCAGCAGACCCCACAGGTGTCAGGGCACCATCAATGGGAGTGAGACACAAGCTGCCTCTGTGGTCAGGATGCTTGGTTTTATGCCACAAATCTTCCTGTAGGAAGAGTGGTGTTTTGAAAGACTGGGTGGCTTAAAGTGGTGTGCAGACCACACGTGCAAGGCTTGAGTGCGTTTGTTTGTTTGCGTTAAAACCCTGTTAGCAAACACGTAGCTCAGAGGAATGATGCCGGTTTGAAATGACATTCAGCAGGGAATATCATTACAGATTTTGTACACTGGTGCAACAGCTAAAAAAGAAAAGTGAGGGAGAGTTGTCAGCAGCAAACAGAGTTTGCTCTTTATCTCTGCCAAAACTCATCAGTGGCAAGGGATTATGGAAGTGATCTGAAAGACTAAAGGTTTTAGCAGAACACTTGTGAATGATATTAAAGAGGGGTTTGTGGCAGTGCACTTGATGACAATTAATACCTGCTCTGTTTGTGGCTTGATGCAAGGAAATGTAAATGGGGAGGCATCGATCCACAGTGGCCTGACTGATGTTTAAACTTTCCTACGTGCTTTTTGAAAAGACTGGATGTGATGCCAACATTTAATTGGACTAAATGCGTCCAGACATTTCCCCTATCACCCCCTGTCCCAGCCTGTAGGGAGTGAGCATGCTACTTTCAAACACAAACACTGTCAGAAAAGAGGAGAGGAGAGGAAGCTGCAGAAGGGCATTACAGGAAAGGGGAGGAAACAGCCAGTCCTAGCCATGTCAATTGACTCTACCAGTTTAATAAAAATTGATGTATTTTTCTGTACTTTTACTACAACCTGAACATACTTCTCTCCAAAAAGAACAGAAAAAGAGGGCCGGAGAAGGCTTCTCCATTACTGATATTGTCATCCCACCTGGGGTTATCTGTTTGAGGAAATACTTAAAAGCTTCTGACTTAGACCAGAATTGGATGAATGAATGTCGAAAAAGAAAATACTTATAAATAAATAAAGAAGAAGGAGGAGGTAATCTAGAAGTAACTTCTGATAACTCTGCAACTGACAAAGGCTGTAGAAAGCAGCTCTGAATCAATGTATTTCCAGGTGTTGCAGATGTTTGGGTCAGGGGTTTGACTGAATCCACTGTTATATCAGAAGGAGCCCAAGCTTCCAAGTTCGTACCCATGTGTAAGCTCAAACAGTATCTTAGTGTCTTCAGGTGTAAGATTTTGGATCAAGCTTTTTCCTCTAGTTTTTCCCAGTGTTTTCAATTGTGTTGACTCAGTGACACCCTTCATAAAACTGCTCTGACCTCTTGCATTACCCATTTANGGTCTTTCCTATGTTGGTGCTTTGGGGGGAGCTTGCTTAAATTCTGCCTTTGTCAAAGCTCTTCCCCCTTTCCTTCAACAAAAGGAAAATGCAGAAGAGGTGTTTTCCTGCCTTCTCCATTTCAATCCCCCCCCCAGGATCCTGCTTTCCAGACCAGAAGATTTTCTCACAGTAATACCTCCACACATCTATGCGGCATGCTGAGATAGAGAAGGAGAAAATCCAAAAAGCATCCACTGCTCATGGCAAAAAGCTACATGCCAATTGCCAGGAGGTTGTTTTCTCTGCAGCCAGAGCGTACTGATCTTTTTTTTCCAGGCAACAGTAGCTCCCTTGCTGCCACTCTGTCTCTTCCCAGAAGAGGTGGAAGAGTCTGGGAGTAGAAGGTGTCCGAGACAAAGACGAGAAGATCAGCAGTGTAGGAGGGTGGGCATCTCTCATGGGTGTGACATTAAGTCTGGGGTTGGAAACCAGCTTTTAACTTAGCTCTAGTGGCTCCTCCAGGCTTGTGACTTTTCTCTGGGGCTGCAGAGGGCCACGTGTAGAGTTTTGCACTGCGACCTGGGACATGCTGAACACCTGCCGGTGTATGAGATTCCTCTCCCAAACTTGAGCCGGAGAAAGGGCAGCCAGCGCTGAGCATGGGGGGCTGCCATGGGGGCTGATGCTGACCTGCTGCAGCAGCAAGCCTGGTGGGTGCTGTCAGCTGCCCAAGGCAGAGCAGTCTTGCCCCAACCTGCTGCTGGGAGGTGACACTTGCTTCTTACCATCTCTCCATCGTCTGCCTGGGGCTTGCTCACTTGGGACTTCTGTGGGCTGTCTCCCAGTCTGTTTCATGCCAGTAGGATTTCCTTTGGATATCTTCTGTGGAATGGCTGTACCTCCCCTTCTGTGTTCAGGAGTGTAAAGTTGCCTGTGAGGGCTTTTGCTGAGTCCTGTAACACAGTATTTGCCTCTCACACATTTTTCCCTTGCCTTTGCGGATGTTTGGCTGCCGTGGCAGCCCTGAGCTATCTCTGTTCTCGATTGCTAAACGTTTTGAGAGTGGGGCGAGCCGGCACACCTAGGGAGCTAAAAATGCTGCAGAGCATTGGCAAATGAGAGGTGCCGGGGAGCGGTGCCGGTGAGCTCACGGCTGGCACTGGCTTTTATTCGCTGGCTCGTGGAAGTATTTTGCTGGTTGTAATTGCCTCTGGTGATTTCAGACTGGGGTACTCTCCCCTCTGAGTCAGAGCTGAGCTGGTGCCCCAGCTGGCCGTGAGCATCAGGAAACCACACACAGTGTCAGGTGAGGCTGATGCCTGGGGCTCTGACCACTCTGGGGAGCGAAATCAGGCCTGCTAGCATAATGCTGGCACTGGAGCGTGTGCAGGAATACACAGGTGGGATGAGGATTGCTCTGAATGCGGTGAGAGGCAGTGAATGGGGACTTCAGGAAACCCACAAAGACGCAAGTTAAATAGCTAGAGTTGTACTTTAAGTGAGGTGAATTTAAGTCAAGGGGTTTACATCTAAAACATCTTAAAAATGTCCTCCATTTGGGCCTATCTCCCATTTTTCATTTTTAAAGTGGCTGTGAGCGGTTGCACAAGATGGTGGTTATATTCCAGCCAGGGATGGCTCTGTTTCAGCTGCAGGTAAGCAATCTGCACATAAAAGTTTGGGATCCCTGGGGAGTGATGGCACCAGATTATAAATATATGATCTATAGTTATTCTAATTAATAACTCATCTTTAGAATAAGTCAAGTGCTTTGGCTGCTTGAGGTGGAATTTTTACAAGCAGGGCGTGGTATATCTGTGAGATAAAATCCAAATGCTCAAGAATGTTTAATTAAAGCATATGAATTGCTCCCAAAGAAGACTGGACTAAAGGGTGAAAGACAATATTCAGATGCACAGAATAGTCAAGTAAGCATATTCAAAAGTCATGATTATGATTTAATTTTTTGACATAAAATATGTCAGGAGTTTTCTCCAAGATCAGTCTCAACATGAGGTAGATAAATCAGTTAGAGAAAGGGAAGAAAATGAGTTGTAGGGGTGGTGTTTTTTTTGTTATCTAGGTAACCTAGTATTGGCCCGGGTTTGTGTTCTTCTTGAAAAAGTTAATATTGAAGATACAGTGAATGCTGCCTTACCTTTCACTGTATCACATGCTTTGCAATGAGATGGTACAGGCGGTGTATGTTTTGTGTGCTCCAATACAGAATTTGATCTGAGCCTGTGAATAGATGAAGAGCCTGAACTCCCTCATTTTATAAGCAAAAAAAAAAAAAANGCTGATTTACACAGTTAAAATGTCTGTGCCAGGAGACCTGCACAAAATAGTTGGATTGTATCATTTCTCAAGAAGATTTCAATTAGGTGCTTTGGGTCCAATTTTCAAAGGTCCCGAGGCATACGTTGGGATTTTTATATCTGCTGATGTCCAACAAGTATCAAACTCATATAATCAGCAATTGCTTGGTTGTTATTTCTGTACATCTCTGCATCACCATGATTAGGCACTAACATGCCTATTTGTGCACCCCAGTAACACACAGAGTATGTTATTGTTTGCTTCCCATGAATCAGTTGGTTTTGTTGCTTTTAGATACTGAGCTCAAGTAAGCAGGGTCCAGGCACTGGCCACCACAGGTACCTATCTGAGTCCTTTCAGCTTCAGGACCCAAGAGCTATGAATACCTTTTGCAAACCCCTTAGGGAATATCAAACCATTGTAACTTCAGGGGGCAGTAGTCAGTCCAGTGAGCTGCAAACACATTCAAATTGGGATGTTATGTTTGAACATCACAGTCTCATATAGCACTTATAATGCACACTGCTTCACAAATAGTTGACAGCATGAGGTAACAGGGCCGTGCAGTTACACAAGCAATATAAGGAGAAGAGAGAAATTAAGAGCTAAAGGGAAAGACTGGAAAGAGGTGTTCACAGCTGATGACAGGAAGGAGATGAAGGGATAAGGAACCTGAGAGAAAGGCTCTTCCAGGCAGAGCAGGGCAAGCCCTTCACAGTAATGCTGTGATGATGCACAGCAAGAGCGAGCTCATGGTTAATTTTTAAGCACATAGTATGGGACGTCTCATATACCTGGAGTGCATGTGTAAGTGCTTTTCTTGACAGGGAACCCTGACTACTGTGAGTTTGTTTTAAAAGACAGGGTCGCCACCATTGCAGGGTGAGTCAAGGGAGCTGGAGGAAGAAAAACAGTCCGTGGTGGGTCCAGCTCATGGCTGTCTGACACCTGACTGAGAGGAGTGGATGTGGAAAAAATCATGTTAACCATTTTCCCCTTACCACTCTTAATCTGTCTGAGCAGAGAAAAGACCATATTCTTGTTATTAAGCAATGATTCAATTTACCGTGCCACAGTGGACTTCCTCTCTGTGCTGTTTTTAACTTCTTTATAGAAGACAGCGTCACCTTTTATTCAGATGGAAATATAATCCTTTCTTATGGTGAGAATATAAAGACACTAGCAAGCACCTGTTAGCCAGGTTGCAATTAATAGCACAAAGCCATGCAACCATACAACAAACCAGACAGGGAGCCTACATTTTATAGCCTTATTTTAGACAGCCGGTACTTCTTAAGAATAAATGTAAGCTGAATGGCTTTCTCACTTCTTGCATGTGTATAGTTAAAACTAACCTCTAACTAGCAGACAGATAATCAAAACCGAAAAGTAGAATGATTTGGCAGATGTTTTAAGGCTGCTATTGCTTCTATAAATCCAACAAATGGAAGAAAGCCCACTGAAAGTTTTTTATCATGTCTTTTCATCATTAGATCTTATTTTGGGAAGGGGGGAGTTTCTCTTTTTCAGTATTTCATGTAAAGTTGGTCCTACAGAGTAACTCCACAAGTACAGCCATATAGGTAGCTTATTGGCCTAGGAAGGGCCAAGTCCAGACCGGAGCCACTCTGGGAAGCCAGTGAGGATTTCATGACCCTGAAAATGCAACTTCAGCTCTGATTTATGAGTGGTCTTGGGGACAGACCTCTGCTGTTTGGAGCAACAGCCCTTTCCAAGTGAAAAACGAGATTTCCACCAGCCAGCACTCAGGTGATGCACTCTGATCTCCTTTAAAAACGATACTTCGCCCATGCTCAGCCTGACTGACATTGCAGGACATATCCCGGCTGTTAGGATGACAAGATATTTAATCTGGCTTTCCAGCCTTTAGGATTTACCACAGCTTCCTAGGTTTGCCTTCAGTTCAGACTCACTGACTGCCTCAAAAGCACGAGTTAGTGGTGGGGTTCGAAGGTCAGCCTTGTGCTTGCAACAGCCTCTGTGTCGTACTGTGGATGAAGAGGCTTTGCAGCTAGAGTGCCTGTGAGCCTCCTTTTTTCATATATGCTCCCCTTCTGCCTTGGTGCATCTGTTTCTTGCTTTATGCATAGGTTGCCATTGCGTGGAACACACACTGTCCCTGTTAATGCAGGACTAAGCATTGCCAGCATCCTGGCCCCGTGCTGCACTCCCTGGATGCTGCAAAGGTGCAGCTGTGCTGTCAGCACTGCTGGGCTTACCAGCGCTACCACCCCATATGCTGGCTGGTGGGCTTCTGCATGTTTCAAGAATGAGTTGGGTTCAGAGCAGCCTTCACTGAAAACCTTGGTCAGCCATTTCAGCGAGGCAGAAGTTTCCTCAAGGGAGGAGGAGATGGAAAGCATTCCCACTTGTCCACTGTTGCTGTCACCATTCCCTCTGGAAAGGGGATGGTATAATGTCCCAGCTTTCCTATTTGTTGGCCTCTCACAGTTTCCTTTCTGCCTCATCCTTTGTGACAAAGGAGTCAGTGGAATTGGTCTTGCTCCATGGGCTGTCTTCTAGCTGTCCTCCGGCAGTGACTGATAAGATGCAGACCATGCCATTGTTGTTTCATGGTACTTCATTTACACAGCTGAGTGGATATTTTCCATCACAGTTAGACCTAGCAAGGAAGTAGAGGAGTCATCTTTATCTTCACACAGAACCATCACAGAACCATCCGTTCTGCTCCCCTTGTCTTGGTTTTGGTGATGAGCTGCACACGCACCCTACGTGTCTAGAAACAATGTGATGGAAGTCTTTGTAAGGCCAAGAAAAAGGAACATTAAATAGTAGTCTTTCTTATGCCTCATTCACGTTGGTCCTCAGGTCTCATGCTGCATCCTTTCTCTCAGTGAATTGATTGCAATGTGCAGGAGTTTTTTCTGAATGTTTTCTGAAAGGGTGATTCATCATTATTTTCGAAGCATACCTCAAAAAAGTGTATTGCTGCTCTCCAGGGAGGAATCAGGACTCATCCTTGACTGCTTGAGTGCTGTGCTTTTCTTGTCTTTTCTTTCCATCTCTTCTTCTCACCTGCTTAATATTGCATTACTCCTGCTAGAAGTTGAAAATGCCATGTCTCTTGCTCTGCCTCTGAATTTTCTTCCTAGAAGTTGCCATTCCCCTTTCTACCAAGCAGTCAGCTCTGAAGCAAAAAAAAAAAAAAATCTGCCCTTTACACCTCCCCATTTTTTCTATGTAACGAAATAAAGTGCAAGTGTTTCTATTTCTATGCAGCAGTACACTAGGAAAGTACCTGCACAAGCTGCAGCAGCTGGGCAAAGGCATTTGTGGTACTGCTGGTGAAACTGCTGAAAATTTGCTTGCAGAGCTGCACGTTCCCAGTTCCTTACTTTGTGTTCACCGTTGAGATGTGCTAGAGACCAGGAACCTGTAGCGTGATCTGTTCATTTTTATATTTCCTTTAAAAAAGTATTAGAAAGAAGTGGTTCAGCTTAAATTATACAAGAAGAGAAAAATAGCAGCCAGTGAGATTCTTGAGGGTTTGGGCACATTTGAAAGCTTCAGAAATGGTTGTAATGTAAAAACAAAATTAGCAATTGCTTAATTCATGCTCTAATAGATCTTTGTCTTTTTGGAACATTATTCAAATGCCTGCGCTATTCATGTTAACAAATGGTCTCTGCATCTGCATAGTGATTACCCTCTCATAAGGACAATTGGTGGTTTTCTTTTGTTGTTTGCTTTTTTTTTTTTTTTTTTTTTTTTTTTTCTCTAGTAAATTTGTGGTAGTAGGCACCCTTCCACTGAAAATGCATGCATCAGGCTGAGCACTCAGAATTGATCAGAGTCACAAAATTAGAAGAAAGGCCACAATTCTGCAGACTTCTCTGAGCTCGGTAGCTCTTGTTCTACCTTACCAGAGTCTGAGAAGGAGCTGCAAACGTTTCTGGTTAGCCAAGAGAGGTTACCAATAGTGCTACAAATAGGCACCTGCTTTTCTAAGGAGGAATACAGCATGAGTAGACCTTTTGATTGCCTCAAATTACCGGACCTCCAATTACAAAACAAACAAACAAAAACATTCAAAGCAGTATTGGGGCACTCCTGCTAAGTGCCCCACACTAAGCATAGTGTGCTTAATTCAAGCATATGCTTAGGATTTGCTAATCTTAGTTAATTCAGCTGTTTTTAAGAAAATAAGAATTTGAATGGGTAAGAGGTTGAGGACTGGCTTTAAAATGATTTTCTAGGGATGTTCAGCAGATACCTTAGGCAGTGGTCTGGGCATGAGCCACAGTTACTACTTGACTCAGTTGACTGCAGTATTGGTTACAATTTAGAAGATCTACATCAATGTTACCAAGCAGCAAATCTGCTCCAGACTTGTCAGATTATTGCACGTTTACATGGACCCAAAAGCTGAAAGGAAACACAGTTAAAATTAAAAAGCAGCTTTACCAAAAGCCAGATGCTTCATTATGAGCTGTGCTAACCTACCTGCCAAATACTGCTAACCTGCATGAGGCAAGTGATTAATTTTTTACAAGTCTGCTTCGGCAACTAGACATCTGTCCTCTATTCCTGAAAGTAGTATCTCAGGGCAAATGTTTTATTTTCCTTCTTAGTACTCCAAATTGCATAAAACATGTATCGCAAAAATTATATTGTGTGAATTCTGTATGAAGATATACTGAGGCCAGTTCATATTTCAAATCACTTTCACACCAATGTAACTCCACTGGAATAATTTCTGGTTTATACTTTCTAATTTTTGTATGTAAGAAGAGTAAAATCACATCTGTATTATACCTCGTAATCTGGAATGTCGGTATATGTGGTTATAATATAGATTTTCCATTTTAATCAGTCATTGTTCCAACTAACAAACTGAATCCATGGAAAATATGGTGTCAAATTACTCGCTCTCTAGAAGTATGTTGCAGCTTTCATTATGATCAGGGGTTTATCTCTTCTTTCCCCATGAAGAATAGCTTAAGAGATCTCCTTTGATATGTGCTGTGAAAGAGAGATGATCCATTACAGCATCTGCTATATAAATGCACATAAGTAAAGTATGTTGCGTGCTGTCAGTGCATCAAAATCAAATAAACTTTCTCCTCCCTCCACATGTTTAAGAAATAGTTTAGCAGGAGTTGCATTTTTTCACCGAAACAATTGTAACACACTAGCGATCAATTTACTTGCACATGGTAAAAATAATACAGGTTGCAGACAGATTTGTAATATGGTTTTTAAACACCTGTTTTTAATGTTTCAATGCCCAATAAAACTGAGGAACTTCTGCTTTTGGTTTGCATGCAGACATTATGTACATTAGGGTTTAAAAGTCTACTGCATAAGTTTCAAATGGAGCTACATTAAAAGCAGTAAACAACACTTGCAGGCACAGCATGGCTACATTTTTTGGAGTTCCTAGGCACTTCAGTTACGTACACTGAAGTCCCCTTCAACAAGTTTTGCTCTCTGTGGCATTGATAACATGGTGTAACCACCAAATGCTAATACTGCTGGTGTCAACAGCAAAAATCCTGTTGGCCTCACCAGAAAGAGAATTCCTCTCTTGCCACTTGCAATCCTACTTGTGCAAAAATATTGCTGGTACAATTCTTTGTAACGTAAGAGAAAAAATGTAAGAGAGATTGAACAAAGTGATCTTTCTATTATAGCACAGCAGAGCACATAAGTACATCCTTAAATTTTAATAAAGTGGGATTAAATGTTTAACATGATCTTAAATTTTCTACCAAACAAGTATACATCGATAAAGTGGCACTTAATTGTATTATATATTGTCACTCAGGTTACTCAGCTGCAAAATATGTATTAAGACACTTTCACTGCCTTGCATCAGAGCTACAAGTGAGTGTAACACATGAGAATGTAGGACTGACAACTACCTGAAAATGGCATGAGAAAGGGGAGCAAGCCGCGGAATCTGTGCTCTGCTCTTGCAGACCTCCTTGACGGTTTTCAGGAGATCCATTAAGTTTTCCTTCTTAAAAATCTGGTGTACTTTGGACACCAGTTGCTGGGTTCCCCCCATGTGTTCCTGTTTCCTTCTGGTGTTTTTCAGGTGAATGCTCCTTTTCCTCTGTCTCTGTCCTCAGTCCATTTGATTTTGGGGTCTGCTAGGATGATCATATCTTTCATTCTGCTGCCGCTCTGCTGACTCTCTCACCTGTCTGTCAACATCTGATTTGTGCATGAAGTCTGTGCACCTTTGAGGCTTTCATTGGATATCTTGATAGCAATTCGGGCATAATGATGCTAAAGCCTAACTTCTTATCATTTACCAAAATCTTCCCTTTACTTTCCTCTGTCTTTGGGCAAACTGCACCTTTCTTTATGTCATGTAAGTCTGTAATTTAGATCAGTCACTGAAGTCTGCTATATCTAGCTGATTCGTGTCCCTGTGCTTGCATCAAAATAGCAATATCATCATATCATACACGTTCTATGTAGAACACAGGTTTTCCACCTTTGCTGTGCATAATAAGCTGCACATTCCCATCTCCTTGGCTCTCTGCCTGTAAAAGGATGGTGGCTAGTGTTTGGGAAGCCCACAGTATATTGTGGCTGTGCAAACAGATAAATAAATAGAAGGAAGTGGATTGGAAGAGGGATCACATTTCGTTTCTGGAGAGCGGCTCAGAACTGAGCCGTGCACGAAACCCTAACCATGCTTAGAGGCAAAGAGTTAGTCTGGCGTTTTCATTCCCATCTCAGCGTATTCATCTGAGGCCACTGCTTGATTTAGCACTTCCATGAGAGAGGCTTGAGCCCAAGATGATTGCAGCATGTTGGGATTAGGAGGCTCGAGCAGAGCTACATGGAAGAGCTTGTGCAGCAGTTGCCCGTGCTTGCCTCAGGCCAGGACTGCCAGCTCCACAGCTCTCCTGCATGTGCGTGCGGGTACATAACATTTTGTTTATGAGCACGGTGGGGATGGGAGTTGTGTTTTGGATGAGACCGACCATTGCCAAAGTGAGCACAGTCTAGTCGGGCCGCACGCACCATCCGGGTGCTGGATGTGGCAGTGGGGCAAGGGACAGGCTACTGCATGGGTGCTACTGGCCCCATGCTGGGTACAGTGGGCAGCACCAGAGCTGGCAGGGAGCTGCAGCAGCCCAAGCCACCCCCACCTCCCTGCAGATCCAAGCCTGGCATGTTGTTGTTATGATTGCTATGGAAATAATTTCAATATGTTTTGTAGTTATGAGATGCTGTGTCTTGCATTGTTTGGCTTGAAAGCTGCTTGACTGGTTTTAGAGGGTGGCTGTACATGCACAAACATTAGCGTGATTTTTTTCCTGTTGGAGAGTAGGAGATTCACAGCATGTTTTTAATTAGAATTGCTCATTTAGTGTTTCACTGCAGTGTGTTCTTTAGTTGAAAGATAATTTAATTTTCTTTGTTTTGGAAGATTTTTGTGCTTGTCTATGTGAAATGTCTTTATTTACTGTGCCTCATTGTGCTTTGTGCATAGCTTTGATTGTGAGTAGAGTCGAAAACAAAAACTTCCCTGGGCTGTATTATTCTCCACCTGCTGTGGCTTTTAATACAGTATCACTGCTGTATAAGTACCAAATGCATGCATTTCTAGAAGAAAAACACAAGAGAAAAATGGCAGATCATGCAAGGTTAGATTTATCTGTAAAACTCTCATTGACTTGAAGAGGAATAGCATGTCTAAGAGTCTGTGAAGTGCTGAAGGGTAACTGGTATGGGTCAGCTTAGTTCTTCACCTAGGATAAGTCCCCAGAAGATAATGCTTGTTGGGAAAAAAAAGAAAGGCAAACAACAAAAAATCCTGCCGCTCTTTGCAGAACTCTGCGTTAAGATCTTGTACCTCCTATGCTAGAGAGGAGTTTCATTTGGTTCAAATAGAATACAACACCACACGGTCATGTTTATATGTGTAACAATATTTAGATAGTGCCTGTCATCCCAGAATTCCTTATAAGCTACATAAAATATGTAAATCTCTCCTGATATATGCAGAAAATCATAAAATGGCTTGGAATGGGCATCTATTTTTTAAAATTTATGGGTGGCATTTATTTATCAATAATCCTTAATAATCCTGCAAAAATTTTCCAAATGTCTTTAAAATTAATATTCAGCCTTCTCTCTTGTAATGACGTTGTTTGCATTATGTGGGCCTTATGTGTTGTAGCTCTTATTCTGCAATAATATAATATTCCTGAATATAGAATTAAATATAGTTACTGAATATAGGTTATAGAGTATTAGTGAATATAAAATGGCAGATAATAGTAGAATTTTACACAAACTCCACCCATAGCAGCAAATATGAGCTGCCAGGGACAAACAAATTTAGACCACAACTTGCAGACACGTGCTAGCATCTAGGTACACAAGTAATCTCAAGCACATGTCCTGAACACATCAAAGCCTCATTTTCTAATCCTTCCCGGTTGTGAGGAAAACCTTAAAGTATGTGAACTGACATAGCTCCACTGCCAGCTCAAGGGCAGTAGTTGAAATGGAGGCACATTTGAGAGGTTTTGCAAACAGCAAGACAACACAGTGGTGAAGCTGACAATAAGCTATGGCTTTGCAGTTTTGCTAGTGTAAATGAAGCCCCTGAAGCTCTCAGTTGAATGGATTTTACATATGTAGTTGCTCTAATCACAGGGCAGCATTAACCTAGAATCCTAGTGGTTAACAGCAGATGTTTTTAAGGAAATCATCTAATGAGTAAAAGAATTCTTCTGTTCCTCAAGTCTTGAACACAATAAAATAAAGTAAAATATGATTAAATCTGTCCTTTAGCCTCCTGTCCCTGCAATTATTAGCAAATGATCTTTTCCCTTTTGTATAAGAAGGGTGTGTAATGTAAGCTTGAATTTATTATAAAAGTGAACACCAACAGGAATACTGCTTGGAATTGCCTTTTTACTATGATTTTAACATGCAGTCCAATTTTAAAACAACAACAACAAGCCACACAAAATATATCTGAAGCTGCTCTAGAATTTCCAGTGCGCTCCAGAGGTAAGATCTGGAGCACTGCTGGGACCAGTGGGATCACTGCATTCTTTGTACGTGAATGAGTTTACCCTTGCAGTGCCTCTCATCTGAGAGAGGGCAGTTTTATTAGTCCCATCTCACACATGGGGAAGGCAGTGGGGAGTGAGGCTGAGGGTAGAGCTGGTCCATCTCCCAGCTGTGACCACCATGTATTCCTGCTGAGTCTACATCCAGGTTACATCAGGCCTGCAAAAATCTGTGTGGAGAAGCTGAAGTGCTGGTGGTGCTGACTTTGACCTTTCCTTCTGGGAGCTCACAGGGTTGCAAAGTACCACTGTTCTGGGGATCTAGATCAGGGATACTGTGGAGGGAGTACCAAAGCTGGTCCAACCCTCTGACTACTATCCTTTGCTGTTACTCCATGTGGGCACAAGTGATACTACCAGGGGAAACCTGGATGATGTCAAAAGTGACTGCAGAGCTCTGGGGGCAGTAGTCAAGGGCATGAGGGCCCAGGTGATGTTCTTTTCAATCCTGCGAGTGAGAGGAAAAGGTGTGAGGAGGAGGGCACTGGTAGTACAAGTCAATAAGTGGCTGTGGAACTGGTTCTGGTGACAGGGTTCTGGGTTCTGTGACCTTGGGACCCTGTTTGCAGATCAGCATCTGCTTGGGAGAGTTGGTATCTACCTCACTAAGCAGGGCAAAGATATTTTTGCCAATAGGATGGCTGACCTAGGAGGGCTTTAAAATAGGAATAATGTTGGATGGAGAGCATATCCAGCAGCCCTGTGAAAAGTAACAGACAGGGTCGACGAGCAAAGGGTGTGGGGTGATATGATAGGGAAGGAATCAAAGAATCAACAAAAAAGGGCTGAAGTGGGGTCACCCACAGCACTTGCATGTAGTCAAGGAGGTGCCTACAAGGCACCATTATGGTAAAATCTCCCAAACCCTTTCTAGGAACTCAACAAGCTGTGGCGCTTCTCTAAAGTGCCTGTATACTAACGCACACAGTATGGGGAATAAACATGATCATGAGTTAGAGATGTGCATTACAGTTGCAGGGATACAGTCTTGTTGGGATCATGGAGACCTGGTGGGATGGCTCCCATGACATGATCAATTATGGCAGCTAGTAGAAGTGTCCTAAGGCTGCAGGAAAGCACTTGTCACTCCTATCTTCAAGAAGGGCAAGAAGGAGGACCCAGGGAACTAAAGGCCGATCCCTGGGAAGGTGGTGGAGCAGCTAATCCTGGAATTGGATTCACCAAGGGACAGTCATGCTTGACCAACTTGACGAGCTTCCATGATGAGGTGACTGGCCTGAAAGATGGGGGGAAAGCAGTGGATATTGTCTGCCTGGACTTCAGTAAGGCCTTTGACAATGTCTCCCATAAGATCTTCATAGACAAGCCGTTGAAGTATGAGCTGGATGAACAGGCAGTGAGGTGGATTGAAAACTGCATGAATGGCCCAGAGGGTGGAGATCAGTGGTGCAAAGTCTATTTGGAGGCCAATGGTGTAGCCCAGGGGTCAATACTGGGTCCAGTCCTGTTCAATATCTTTATTAATGATCTGGATGATGGGGCAGAGTGTACCCTCAGCAAGTTTGCAGATGACACAAAACTGGTAAGAGCAGCTGATACACTAGAGAGCTCTGCTGCCATCCCAGAGGGACCTTGACAGGCTAGAGAAGTGGGCTAACAGGTACCTCATGAAGCTTAGCAAAGAGAATTGCAAAGTCCTACACCTGGGGAGGAGCAGCCCCAGGCACCAGTACATGTTGGAGGCTGCCCAGCTGAAAAGAAGCTTGGCAGAAAAGGACTTGGGGGTCCTGGTGGACACCAAGTTGAACATGAGCCAGCAGTGTGCACTTGCCACAAAGACTGCAAGGGTATCCTGGGCTTCATTAGGTAAAGTATTGCAAGCAGGTCAAGGGAGATGATCCTTCTACTCTACTCAGCCCTGGTGAGGTCGCACCTGGAGTTGTGTGTCCAGTTCTGAGTTCCACAGTACAAGAGAGACACAAAAGAATGCCCAAAATGCATAACAATGAAGTGCAAAGCATTATATCTGTAGCAGACTATGCTACTGTGGGGATGTTCACACAGAAACTCTGTTGCATGTCTCTTCAGGTTAGGTGCAGTGTCTTTCTTGTAGTACTGCTCAGGGTTTGTGAGACTCATGCTTTAAACTGTGTCCTGTGTCAGTTGCAGGGGCAACTCTATGTTTTGGATTTATTTGGCTAAATGTAGATGTCTGCAAGTGAGCTAACTGCCTTATTTTTTCTCTGTCATCAAGGGAAAGCTTGTCATTACAGAGTGTAGGGAGCCATTAATTTTATTCTGGTGTGAGCATCTGAAATAGCTCAGGTAAGTCACACCTTCAGAGTGCAAATTTCATTTTGCTGGCTGTGTAGGCAGTCAAGGTGACAAGTCCCTGTGGTTGTCCAGCCTGTAGATGTTAAAGTTAGAGGGCATGAATCACCTGACTTTCCTCTGTTTCTTTTTGGCTTGATGTGTTATGTATAATTAGGTATCACTGGGCCTAGCAGGCTTTAAGATCTTACGAGTTAGCCAGGACCAACATTTATTTCTTAGCTGAGATGTCCAAGTAAGTCTTGAGTATGATGGAGAGGAGTGGTGGCTTTTAGGACTTCGGTGTTCCTATCTCAGGCTTGGAACTTAATCCATGCCGGAGCCACATGTTTGATGTCAACGTATTGATCTGAGTGTTGTCCTGGTTTGGGTGCAAGAGCACAGTTGTTGGTCACTGGGACTCATCATGCCTCCTTTTGAAGGAGAAAGTGTTACCCTCAGCGCCCTCTTCAAATTCCAGTCGTGTAACGACATCCTGCTACACCAACTGCAGCAAGGTGTCATCCATTTAAGGCAGCACATAATCTCCTCTGTAAAGTTTTTATTGGCAAGTTCTGTCACTGATATTTGCAACATTTCATTTAGCTTTCTTACTAGCTTTAAACAGGTTGTGGTATTAGCTGGTCAGTATTTGGGTGAAATTCTGTGCAACAGTTGTTGCCAAATACTGCTACTCAACATGACTATGTAGAATGACTGCTTGAAAATTGTCCATGTGTCTTGAGAAAGTTTGTCTTAAGACTCATACCTATTTAATTTATGTGTTGTTGGAGATCACAGGCCTTTCAGTTCATTATAGTCCTTGTGGTCTGTTGGACAGAGCTGTTCGTGTTATGCTTGTTAGTTAGACAATCTGGTCTGTTGCATCTATTTTTAAATTCTGTTTCTATCAAAATTGAAAGGCCAAAAGACTACATCCTTTCTATTAAAGGTGCAAATGTCGCAGGAGGTTTTTATGTTTTGGTAAAACAGGTGACATCAACCAATGGTATCACCATTGCTCTCAAACAACTCACAGTGTGGAATCCAATCTCTCAGAATTTTTCACAGTTTAATCAGACTGTCTTGGAGGTCAAAACTTTGAAGTCGAGCTATAAAATATACCTGGCCTATTTTTATTGCTGCATTAAGATGCTTTCAGTGGAAGTCGTGCTCTCAGATAAAACTGCAGAGTAATCAGAGCTCTGGGACCAGGTTGATCAAAGGTGGCTTGTGGAAGGAGAACAAGAGTAGAAACGCATAGTGACCTGGCAAAACATGTTGGCCTTTTCTGCTCTAAGACAGGAATCACAAACAGTATGTTTATGATTGTTGTGTATGTGATGACAGCACTTTGGTACCTTTTTTGGGGGTTGAAAAAATGGAAGCAGAACCTGTCTTGAAGAGTGTATGCTTGCAGACAGCAGTTTTCTGACTCTGAAGAGCAAGAGAGCTGCATTAGTCTGTTTTATTCCTCAAGGAATGCAGGTGTAAATTACACACAAGTATTAGAATCAAAGGGTTGGGAAGTGCTGTGAAGCCTAGTGAAGAAAGGGTTACTCTACCACATAGCACAGTTGCTGGTTTTTGTTTTATAAGAAGGCTGAAGCACAAATTGATTAAACATAGAGCAGGCTGGAAATATGTAAAAACTTGTTATGAAATTTTCTCTGCTCTAATCAAGTCATGTATCTGTGATGAAGCAAAAACTATCTGGCAGAGCCGGAGAGAACTCAATCACCCTATGTCCATCTCTCTGCTCCTTTACTGGCAAAACTGTCCTCGCTCTGTACTTTTTAAAAATATGTTAATATGCTTTCCTTTTTAAATTCACTTCTACATAAATAAAAAGGACAGAGGTACTGTGAAATTCAGAAGCCATCAGTATTCATGTTACTCACAAAAGAAGCAAGGAGGTTTATTTCGGACGTTCAGACAACCTCCCTTCCTGCTCCCTCCTTGACTCATGGACTGTCTGATTATAAGTCCCACTTGGGACATGCAACAGAATAGCGTGCTAGTGCACTACACACTTCGTCTGTTTCTATCACTGAGTTTTCATTTTCAGTTCCTGCTCTGTGCTGTGACCTTTGATTCTGATTGCTAATTAAATAGTACAAGATCTTACATAAGAATTATTTTGTTTTTTTTAAAGGAGATCTTGGAAATCAGTTATCATGCAGTGAGAAATTAAGAATTGAAAGTGTATTTATAGTAATTTTCATGGCAACAGAACATGATGTCCAATATCCATATTATGAATATGGTTCAGTATTTATAACACTCCAAATATTTGCAGAGATAAAGCCTTTAAACATAGCCCCAGCTTTGTGTCTTCACTAGTAGTTTAAACAAATGTCATTGGAATAGGGGTTAAAATTTAGGGGGAAAGTAACCACTTCTGGCCTAATGCTGTTCTGTGGGTATCTGTGAACCTCAAGGGTATTTTGCCTAAAAGTGTGTTACCCCTATCCCGTGTGAACCAGGGTTCATCTTGGTGAACAGTAAAAAGCTTTGACCTTTAAACAGATAGCTTCCAGGGGTAGCTGGGCAACCCCTTGCTCCCAAAGTTGGAGGGGTGGGAATTCAAAGGCATGCAGGTACCACAGCGCTTGTGAGCAACCAAGTGATAAAAAGGCATTTGGAGAAGTTGCTGATGGATACTGGCAGTAGCATTGTGCTGTTGTTGGGATGGATGCTGGCACTTTCCGAAGACAGCAGCACAGTGAAGGTCTAACGCCCTGCCTGCTTGCAGCACCTGACACACACCTAAGGATCCCGGGACAGCCTGTGCTAACGCATGAATGTGAGCTTTCTGCATGTGAACAATGTGTAAACATCATGACAAAAAATGGGTTTGCAAGCATAAGCTTACCTGGGGTATCTGCCTAAGAATATATAATAAATTTCTGTTGTAGTGCTCCTGTGATTTATTTTTCTTTTAACTCTCACATGGCCATGGGTATGACTGTCCAAACCAAAAGCTGTTACAGATGCTGAGGGCAAAAAACTGAGTGGAAGCTGAGCAGATTGAGGGATAGAGTAGTGTCTGGGAGAGAGCTGTTGCATTGAACTTCCTCCCGCACCCAAAGCATTTATGGTGTTAGCTGTTACTATCTAAAATCAGATACCTATAAAGAGATCTGATCTTAGTGTAATTGCAGTGACTTCAGCCAAGCATGCTGTTACTTAGCCTGTGCAGAATCAGCCTCTGTCACCTTGCAGCTGGAGACCTGAGCAGGATACCAGATTTTTAATCCCCTCTTCATGCTGTCATGAAAAGTTCAGCATGGATTTTTACCTAATTGGAATTTGAAAGGCTCCCACACTTAAGCTTCATAATGCTTATGCACAGAGGCTGCTTACATTGGAAAGCCCCAAAAGGTTGCACACTGTGTTCGTGCAGCAGCACAAGCTATCCAGAGGAAAGGTTGTCCTCCTGCTCAGGGGCCAGCTGCAGCTGCCTCAGGGAAGCGCAGGTATGTCCAGGAGAAGAAAAACTTGATTTAAGTGGACTGCCTGGCTTTGGTGCCCCCTCTCTCCCTCCACAGGGGCCAACTCTCCCAGCCATGTACTGCAGGGGTGTGTGTGGAGGTTTTGGAAGTTCCCACAGCTGCACAGTTAGGTGATGCTATCTTGGAGATGGGTTGTGGTGCAGAGAGGGCTGGCTGCCTTCGGTCACCTGAAAGGAGGCCTGGGGACAGCTAGGATTAGGGGAAGGACATCTCAGTCTCGTGGTAGAAGATGGCCTTCTGCTTTTCCACCTGCTATGTGCTGGGCACATGAACAGTAATGATTTCCCAGTGTCCCAGTGAATAAAGTGCCCAGGACTTAAAAATTCATTCTGTTAATTACTCTGATGGGCATCACTCTCACAAGTCTAATGATTTTATGAGGAGCATGATCTGGGTTGGTTTCTAGGTACATCTATTTTGGAGGAGGAAGAACCTTGCTAGAAATAGGGAGCAGCATCTTGCAGCTGTTTAGACAAGGAGATTTCATGGCTGTGCTGGGAGCCAGAAGCCACGGAGGCTGTTTTTTCCCTGGATAGAGACCGAAATGACTTATGAGCCAGTGACCGAGTGTACAGCATTTCTATTACATTAAGATTAATAATTCCTCACAGCGTATTTGCAGCTGGAAGTTTTATATAGATCTTTATTCATCATGATGTGAACAGCTGCTCTTTTGCTGCACTGTTGAATTTAAGTCCAAGTGGCAGCACTAGAAAGTGCCACATAAAACACACTCCTGCTGCTTTTCATTCACTTCTTCTTCCATGCAGCTCTCACGCTCTGCCTAGACTTAGCCCTTTGCAGCAGCAAGCCTTATTTTTATTTGTGGACCAACTACATTTGGATCTTAAAGCAAAGTTTGAGTGAATCCAAGGAATATGGATTTCCAGAAAGGAAAAATAAATCTTGAAAGCAGTACAAAAACTGTTACATTTTTATGTGAAGTAAGTGAGGGACTGTGGGTAGTAGCATATATATTATGTCATACAGGGCATAAATTATACACTCTTTTTGGTTAACTGTGTCGGATTAAATTCAGAGAAGCTACCACAGCCAGAGGGTAAACTCAGCTCCTAAAGAGGTGTTTTGTTTTCTTTTTTTTTTTTTTTTTTTTTTATTCTAATGTTTGTCTGCTCTAATGTTTTGAATAAGACACTCCTTTTTTTTGGCTGTGCTCTCACCAGAGAACACAGTGTACAAGAGCGTCCAAGTGGCCCAAGTTTAGTGCCTCTAATTTGCCTCCACACTGGCATGTGGTCTGGAGCTGAGTTTTGCACCTAATCAAAAAACTGGCACCCCCTACCTGGCATGCCTGGTTCCCGTCAAAGGGAAAGGGTACCTGTCACACTAATGAACAGATGAGTTCGCTTCTTGTGCTGTGCCTCTCTCAGTCCTAGGTATGCTTTGGGCTGCAGCAGCCTGTACCCTTCTGGGCTGGAGTCCTAAAATGGGCATGTGAGTAGTACAGCAGTGGTTGAAACATACACCTGCAGAGCATGATGCTAAAGCTGGAGAGAAACAGAGATGGTACAAGAGCCCACAGCAGGGCGGGGGCCACAGCAGTTTGTTGATGCCCTGTGGATGCAGCAAGCCCTACCAAATCGCGGTGCGATCACAGTGAACACATTGCTGGGGCTGCTCCTCACCATGTTGGGTTGTGCACATCTCCCCACCACTGCACAGCTTGCTCTTTGAAGCGTGGGCTCCCAGGGCTGTGTGCAGAGCCCGGTTTGTACTGTGGAGTGCAGCTGCGTGCTGGTTCCCTGGCACTCCCCTTGGGGAGCATGTTGCACCACTGATCTGCAGGAGGACTGCCAGACTTTCATTTTAAGCAGAGAAGTCTGGGATATTTTGAGGCCTGCTTTGTTAATAAGCCATCTCCCATGGCACTTCATATCAGCAGAGGCTATTAAGATGTTTGGCTTAAGAGGAAAGCCAAATGAAGAGCCTCTGAAGTCCCTGGCTTTGGGCACCTGAGGTTGTGTTTTTTCCCCAAGCCTACCCTAGCAAAGGAATTCAGAGTCAAAACAGGGTGGAATAGGCAGAGGAGGTATTGTTATGAGGAGGGCTGTCTTTTATTTTTATTTTTTCCAGAGCAGTAGGTTCCTGGCTTCCTGATTCATCAGCAGAAGGTACTAAGGCATATTCAGCTGAGGGGAAGCTGAGGCAGGGGAGCGAAGGGACTAGTCCAGGCGAAGGTCAGGCAGGATCTCTGCAGTGAGCACAAGAATAGATTACCAGGTCTTCTGATCTCGGTGTCAGTGCCTTTGCTTCACATGACAGTCATTGCCCACAAGACCACATTTCCCTCTTCCCATTTAAACCCATGATGTAACGGCTTACATTGCCTAATACTTCTACATGGTAGCTAAAAGTATTTTTTTTCTTGAAAATCAGAGTGATGACTCTATTTTTATGCATGGTGTTCACAGCTAAAATCAATACCTGAAATGTTTATGCACTTTGTTTATAGTTTAAATAGCTTGATCTTCAATTTATTTTTAAAAAATCGAGACACTGAGTATTCACTGATGTTATGGTTTTGAGGCTGTATATTAGGTACATTTTTAAAACATGACAATTTGTTTTATTTTATCATTCATCATGTGCAGTTACCATTAAACAAAAAAAAAGACCTACTGTTTGAGAAAGATTGCAGTAAAGCTATTCTGTGTATAGTTCCTGAAGCTCTGGCTTAAAGAAACAAGAAGAAATTACTTCAAAGATTTCACTGTTACATAGATTTTACATGTTATCATGTTTGCCCATTTTGAAGGCATTTAGGAATTACATTCCAAACCATTGCTGGGAGAATAAGCAAAGGAAGCCCCTGTTCACCAGACTGGATGTTTAGTCTTGCTAATGATTCTCTCCAGACTAGCACTCTAGCTCAGGTTATTCCTTGAACAGTCCTAGAAGTACAAGTGGGACAGACAGATGTATAAAGCATTGCTGAGTACCTGCTGCAAGAAGTATGGCAATCAATTACATGGTTGGAGAAGAAAGGTAGATATTTTTGTTACTATTTTTAGAGGCATATATGGGTTTATTTTCACAGTCTTTATTATGTACCAAATGTACAAAGAACAGGCACATAAATTTACAGATTCATTATTGATATGGAGGTTACATATGTTTTTGGGTTTTTTTTTCTGTGCATCATTATCATGAAGGACACAGCACCTAATAGCCTGGAGAATCTCAAACACAAGCTTCTGAGTAGTTTAGAGGATGGATATGAAGTCCTTGGTCGTGCCCCACTTTGATATTAGTGGGAGCTCTGCCCTGAAAGCATTGTGATGGGCTAAGCCCTAAATCAGCAGCTACAGTCATTTAACATATTTACAGAGTCAGAGTCTGGGGACATGTACTGTTATAGGTGCCTGCGAAAAACAAGCACTGGTGTTTCTGTGGTCTTTTCTCAGAACTCCCTGTAAGTACATTGAAAAGTTATTACATAGCATAGCTTATTCTTTTCCTGACAGCGTCAGTGGGTACAGACGGTGTACCTGGCTGATGCGTCTAGCTACAGCTGCCTCCCCAGCTCACATCAGAATGGGACCATTCTTTCAGTGGCCTCCAGGAGCCTTTCTAGGCACAGAGGGCTCATTGTTATGACAGGTAGTTTTCTGAGCATTTCAACAGATACTTCAGCATGCCAAAAGCATAAAGCACTGGGAAGGAAGCACGCAGAATATTTCAACTGCCTTTCTTAAAATAAATGTCCTGACTTAAATAATAGAAGTTTTCCTTGCAGTCTCTAGAATAGCCATCATTTCTGAAATAGCTTTTGAGATATTGGATGGGATGCAACATTTGCAAAAATTCCTCAAAATTCAGTAGCTGCAGTGAGGTTTGGAGAGGCTTTGCTTGTGTTTCTAATGTTCTTGTTAAAAGCACCTCAGCTTCTTTTGCTTGCTGTTTTTCAAGTCTGTTAAATTTTGATTGCCAAATTTTGTAGATTATGCACCAGGCACGTCTTTTGGTGTATCCAAAAGACAGGTACACCCTATGGTAGGGTATGCTCATATCTGTGATAAACCTCAGCTTATGATTGATACAGGACTAAATCAGGTACTACCTTGCAGTCAGATATTCACTGCTGGGGTGAAATGATGCTGTTTTCCTTGTGCTGTGCTGGCTGTCAAAGGAACACCTCCTGGCATTTAGCACCACAGTTACTGGACGTGCTAGAACAATAAGGCCTGTTCCATGGTGTGCACTCCAGGGGAAAGGCTGGGATTTGCTTTGGCACCGTGCGTCAAGATGAGCAGCAATTTACTAGTGAGAGTCAGGAGGTGTTGGTGGGAGAGGGTGTTGTGAAAGCGATGACAGAGAGGTTTAGGAATTCTAGAGAAAGCTTGGTGTGGTGGGGCAGTCACTCAGGCAGTGCAGTCTTTCTCTCTCTCTTGCATAAGATGATGTAAGGTAACGAAGAGCTTAATTGTCATCAGTCCTGTTCTGGGTGTTAATTACTGGTGACTGCATTGCTTTTGATAAAATGAGAGGAGTGTAAAACAGGCCCACAATTAAGTCTGATTTTGATCTTAGCAGCTTCAGACAATATAAATGCAAATATCATTGGAGACTAGTTCAAATATTTTTTAGTGTTGCTCAAAAAGGAAAAGAGCAGATTAGTCAGTGGTCAGTCAAAACAGGAGACTATGACCTACTTTCACTTCAAAACCAATAACATTGACCACAGTGGTCTTATCTACATACTTAAGTTTTTCCCGCATCTTTACTTTGTATTAAAATAGGTGACTGCTGTATCATCACCTTTATTTGGGAAGGAAAACTCATTCAAAACATTGTGCATCTGATCCTTATTTGGAGCTAAGTTCCTTTACACTTTCACAGCAGGGAAATGTACATCTCTTTCCACTTCGATCTAGGTATTGCCAAGCAAAGCAGATTTGATAGGAAAGGCACATCCTTTTAAATGAATCCCATAGCTGACAGCAGCCTTTGTCACCCGTATTCAGCCTCTGAGGTATTAAGAGAAGAGCCTCAGCTTTGGGACTGTGTTACACAGAGAAAAAGATAAAAATAGGGTGTCTGACGCATGCATCCCATGTCTCATGCCAGGAAACAGAATCTTTATACCAAGTACAGTATTCCAGATCATGCGTGGAAAATACCCATGCATGTGGACGTGTGAAATCTTTCCTAACCAACAGAACTATTCAGTTCCCCTTTTCGCCCTTCCCATTTTACATTCATCTTATTTGATATTTCCTTTACCTGTTGACAAATATAACAGCCCAGAGTACTGCAGCTCTGCCTTTACTGCCACCACTCCCCTTGTCATTCTGCTGAATGATGTGACAGTAATGTCACTCTTCTATATTTTGAGGGAGCCACAGAATATCTTGCTGTGCCCAGCTGAGAGTAAGTAAAATCTTGCCCATTTTCCAGACATCTGCAGCATGCCAAAAACTCTCCTGAAGCTCAACGCTGTCTGTCACAGAAATTGTGCGTTGGGTGCATGATCTAAAATTAGTCATCCACAGTATGTGCCCCTTCAAATGTTAATCCTTGCATCGTTTTCTTTTATTGCTTCTGTTGGCATACAAGATTGTGTGACATAATATAAAAGTAAATAATATGATGCAATGGGTAAAACTCAAAGGGAAATACATATCTGAGATCGGTTGCCTCCTATTGCAGAGCATAAAATAAAACTTACAGTTAAGTGAGAGTGAGGATTTTGCCTGTGTTGAGGGCAGCAAAAGCAACTGTATAGTGACTGGATTAGCAAGATAATCTTTCTGGATGTTTTTGATGCTTCCCGTCACTTGAAGACTCATGTTTGTTCAGCACACTAAGCCCTGTTTGTCTTCAGGTTTAGAACTAACAGTTGGGGAAGAGCTCCTGGAGGCTGGACAAATAATGGTGGGTGATGGATCCAGCAAGAGCTCATGGCTTAGCAAAGCCCATCAGGGCTCTACAACAGGGCCTTAAAAAATAATAATAAAAAAATAATTCATAAATCTAGTTTGAAGATCACAAACTTTGAAAAACAATGCAAAACATGAACCTGAGATCTTAATAGTTATTTTCCAGCATTTGAACGCTTCCTGGGGGAGGGCAGGTATGCGCAGCTGAGGACTTTGGGTTTTAGATTGACTCCCAGTACAAAACCTGTGGGAAAAGCACAAGCTGAGACTCACAAGTAGGTTATGAGATATGGCAGCAGCTGAGTTCTGATTTAAAGATAAATCCTGAAATAGCAGAACTTAATGCAAGAATAACATTTTTTGACCCATTTGCCCTGATTGAGTAAAACATATGGGTACCTCAGTGTGTGATTTTGCTTTTGCTGAATTGAGGTTTGAGTTACTCTCTGGTCTATTTTTACTTTTTAAGCAGCCTTGTAATTCAATATGTGTTTGTTTTAATTTTACACTCTCCATAAAAAGCAACCTCCATAACAACTTGGAGAAGTCACCACTTGTAATGCATAACTACATAGTTTTTTCTTCCAGCAGCTTCCTGTAGAAATTTAATCGGTTTGTGTATCACACTGCATTACTTTTTCCCCTGTGAACCTATGTGCCGCTTGTGATCAAAAATACCCAGTAGTACCCCGTGTCTCCTCCGTCACCACGGCCTCGACATTGAGGCTTTGGAAATGTTGACATGGTGTGAGATAAGTCCAGGCTGAATCCAGGTCACTCTGCTAGCCCTACTCACACTGGTGGTGGTAGTAAACAGCTACGGCCACAAGGCACGTGGGGACAGAGCTGTGCTGAGTAAGACGGTGGCTTCCCCGTGGTCACCAGCTGTGCTGGGAACACACTTGGGATTGCTAGCCAGCAGCTTGGGCTGCATCTCTGCTCACTGGGAGTTAAAGCCAGAAAGTCCTATTTTTGCAGCATAGTACAAATCTTGGTGTCGAAGGTCTTTCTGCTGCCAGTCGTAGGAGCTGGATGATTTGGGGGCTACCCTGTTTTTGCACTGGAAGCGCACTGTATTGGTACAGGCAGTGGCTGCACAGATGACTGACAGCAGGGTCAGAGGCAGGAGGGTTGGGGATTGCTGCAGTACGATGAAGCCCAGCCTCATGGCAGGCATGTTTAAACCTCCTGCTGGAAAAAAAATACCTTTTTTTAAGGTCTCCCACTGAAATCTTGGAAATGCAGCCTCCTGCAGTTACTCAAGCAGCAAATTAGAAAGTTGCTGCCCCTGTTTGCTTGTGACCCGGCAGACAAGCAGCCTTTCCCCTGCTGCTCCTGCCTCTGAGGCTGGTAACTGAACTAAAAGACCTGGCCTACGGCACCTCTCTGAAACGAGCAGTTAGGCTGAGGTCTGCTTTCTTCTCTCTGCCATTTTGACAATAATTCAGTGCTCTGTTCTGGGGAAAGGGCAGAGGTGTGGAGGAGTTAATGAAAGAAGTAGAGCCTCCAGCCTCCTCCACAGTGAGCTACGTGCATTAAAGGAATGGCCACAGATTGTCTTGCTTGATCTAGGTTGATGGGAGAGGCTCATCCAGCAAACCCTCTGTGGAAAAATAAATAGAAAGCTGGGGGGAGGGAATGACAGAGAAGCAAGTTGAAAAGTCAGATTTTTGAACTACCGCTAATGTGTTTTTAATTTGACCATGCTGATATGGAAAATAGAGCGCAGCCTGCCCCCCCTCTCCCCCCGGCCCCGCTGCAAGGTGGCTTTGTGTGGTCTGAGCAATGCAGATCTGATAAAATACTGTAGAGCTGGAAATGAGTCCTGTCCTGTCCCTGTGTCCTCCTGACACCCATGCTTTGGGTAAGAAAGTAAAAATTGCTACACCAAGTCAAACAAAGCATTTCTGTTTTCCTCTTGGCTATTCTGGCCAAAGCATGGGGTGAAAAATCTGCAGTATACCTGATTGGTGATGGGAAGATGTTTATAGGCACAACATCCTTCTTTGCTCTTGTATTGGTCTCCTTAGTACCTGAAACATTACTATTGTGCATTCCTGTTGCTGTCAGCACATTTGATAGCAGCATGAAGGCTTTGTGCCTGTGCTTGCACTCGTCAGAATCTTGCCTTCTTCAAGGAGTATATATGACTTGAAATCTTTGTCCTTAATAGCATTCCTACTGCCAGATGGTAAAACACCCCAGAGACCCCAAGTCTTACATGATTATGAAGATATAAATGACTTCTTAAGATTTAAGGAGAGTGAAAGCAAGCAGAATACAAATATCAACAATATTTGATTTGGGTTTCACCACTGGCTTTCAGCTTTATGTAGTTTTGGAGTTGTGTACACCATAAATTAAAAATGTTGCTGCTCACCAAATTGTAATCAATGGTATAACTTCGATCTATCAGATTTAGTAATGGTGCAGTGGTGCTGTACATCTCCTGAAAGCCTGGCCAATCGTACCTGAACCATTAGCAGAGGAAACTAAACCTACAAAAAAATGAGAGGGTTTTCTCAGCAATAGTGTACCTCTTGTAACTGCCCACCTTGTCCCATACTCCTTTCTCCTGTGGTTGCTACATCTTCCCTTCCCTCAGCACAGAGCTTCACAGCCCACAGGTGCAACGTAGTTATTTCTGAGTGGCTTGTTCCCCAGTGTCAGGTGGCAGTGTTAAGAACTGGTGCAGCAGCAGGAGATGAAAGGGCAAGGGGAATGCAGGAATGAGGTGTCTATGCAGCTGGGATCAGCCTGGCCTAGGCATTGGTGACAGAGGAGGTTGAAGGCCATGCTGTGAGCTTTGTGTCGTGGCTGCCAGCACCATGGCTTGCTGGGAAGGCTGGAGCTGCCTGGGTCGACTGGCTGGAGCAAAGGCATGACAGGCGTGCCTCCAGCAGCAGCAAGGACAGGCCAGAGCCATGAATGAGAGGAAGCCATAAAACCTCTCCGCCTGCCTGGGGCACGTTCTGCATGCAGTGGCAGGCTCCCTTGGCACAAAGTGGTGGCATGAGCCATCACCAGCTCTGGCTTGCCTTGTGTATGCCAGCTTTAGCCAGGTGCTGGAGCAGATGTACCCAATTCGGAACTTCCTCCCGCTCCATGCCCTCCTCATCTGCCAGTCTGACAGGCTCCATGAGCTTGCATGTCCTGGGCTTTACCACAGGCAGGGCTGATCTTTGAGACCCTCATAGTCTGAAGGTGACAAAACAACCAGGTGAGCCAAAATGGCAGTTGTTGAGCTAGATTTGTCTCTGCTTGAAGTCAGCCTCTGTTCATCAGTATCTGCAGTATTCTTGTTTTTCATGGAGTTTAGACTGGCCTTCACTTAAATCCCCAGCTATGCATAGAGCTGAGGGGCTGCATGCTTTGGAGCAGAGGGATGCTGATGGCAGAGGAGCAGAGTGTGTGGGGCTCGCTCCCATGTCTGTCTGCTGTCCCTAGACAGATTGGGTTGTGGCCTTCTTTGCATCAGCGTAAACCTGGAGTGGCTTCTTCAGGGAGGCAGTCTGACAACGGGGCAGGATGAGGTCAGGCCCTGCTTCTGCTTTGGTATGTAGCAGAAATAACTCTTGTTGGCATCAGAGTGATCACTGTAATGTGCATGAGGAAGACAGGCCCAGTAGCTTCACTAAGATTTCTGTGCAATTATAAGAAGAATCTGACACACATGGTGAGCAACAAGTCATGTACACATGATCTATCTCCATTCTGTTCCAGGCAGTATTTACCAGCATAAAAATCAGTTAATGAGAGGAGGTGTCCTGATCAGCAGCCTGCTCTGTATGTGGGACAACCCAGGAAGCTCAGGGGTGGATGAGTTGTGCTCCTTTCCACTTGCAAACTCCATTGGCTTTGCCACCCTCAGCGCTGCAGGGGAACATTGACTTCATTGGTTTTTTTGCTGAACTCTGCAGCAGAATTTATGCAAAGTTTTCTGTGGACATAGCAGGAGTTCTCAAAAGTTCACCCTATCTAAAGTGCCTCAGGTCCTCTAGGATAATGAGACATTTTCTGAGTGCACCTTTTTATTGTACCAATATTACATTACAGGAAAAATTGAAGGGGGGAACTTAACACATAGCACCTGTCACAAGTTCTCTCCTTGAATTAGGCTCTCCTGCTTATAAAAATTTAATTGATTCCTAGCAGTTTATGTGCATGGTGCTCAGTGGGCGTTTTCTGTTCTCTTGCCAGCTACATGGTTACTTAGAAAGTGAGCCGCTCACGCTACAGCTGTTCATTGGGACTGCAGACGACCGCCTGCTGCGACCCCATGCTTTCTACCAAGTTCATCGAATCACAGGGAAGACCGTTTCCACCACCAGCCACGAAACAATACTTTCCAACACCAAAGTCTTGGAAATTCCACTTCTTCCAGAGAACAACATGAGAGCAATGTAAGACCCAGACACTGTATCTGACTGCTTAGCAGTTTCCTTTTGGTCTCCCCACTTAATTTCTTCTGTGTTTTTTCTTTCTTTCTTTTTTTTTTTTTTTAATGTACACTATTTTCCAGTCTTTTTTTTTTTTTTTTTTTTTTTTTTTCTCTCAGTAGTAGTAGGTTTTCACAGCTTTGCCAGGACAAACTGCCCCTCATCAGCTTAACAACAAAATGAACTTCGCAAATATTTATGACAACTGATTGCTTTCATTCTAGAGTTTCAGCCAATGTGCTTATTTGCCATTTAAAATAAGTATCTTGGTTACCAAGCTCTAAATATCTCCTACCTCAGCTCCTGCATTTAGTTTCTAAATATGACACCTCTTACTCTTGTACGTGCTAGCACAAGGAACAGGGCCTATTAAAATTTATCTTTGGATGTCAATGGAATCTCTTAGAGGGCATTACCAAGTAACCTAGCCTTTTTCAAGACAAATAAAGCCATTCTTATTTCTTACATAATAAAAATCAGCATTTTTCAATGACATTAATTTAGAAGCAAAACTTTCAGAAAAAGAGTAAAGGTAAAACTTACAGATTGCAGTTACTAAACTGGGATGAGTTTAGTCCTATGCAGGAAAACAAGCATTCTGAATTAATAGGAGTCTGAGTGTTAATGAAGTGGCCCATAGGTCCATTCCACACAGGTAAATTTTATTATAAGATTGTATATAAAGGGTCAAATATCCCACTGCATATATAACATACACAAGACCCTCCACAAGATTTAATCCCCTCCCCTCTCCACCCCTCACTCAAATGATCGTAACCCTTCTCTGAGTTGTCTGCCTCGGGAGGAATTTGTATGTGCTTGTGTGCATGTACATCTATTGGTGTGTGTATAAATGCGTATTTATACATAGTTATATAGAGATGCGTGCATGTTTGTGTGTATTTGTAGGTAGGTAGAAACATAGGTAGGTAAACAGACAGAAAGCAAGCAGGAAATCTGGCCCCACCACAACAAAGACCATGGGAAAATCCCAGGGAGCTTTCTAAAACCACGATTTCACTCCTTGTTATTTATACACTGTTTTCTGCATCTTAACGTAGTGAAAAATGGTATCATACACCTGAAGCCATTCTGCACGTAGCCGTTACTAGAAGCTGGTTTGCAGTGTCATGTACAACATGCACTGGCGTTCATCATGTAAATAGAAGAGCTAGAATGTGGTTAACTGCATTGCCAACCAGGATTAGGGTGATCACTCGAGAATGGAGGACCTCTGTCACTTCATTGTGTTAGAAGTCATGACAAGCCTGCAAAATAATTGGCCCCATTTTCTGTCATTGTAAGCTGGCACAGCTCCATTGAGGTTATTGAAATTTCACCAATTTGTACCCACAAAATATTTATTTGGCCCTTTTTTTATCCAGTCTCAATAATACTTTTGGCCACCTAGGAACATTATTAGTGTTTCTATCATCTTCTCTGTAGAGTAAAGGTAGTCACAGAGTTCTGGAGCCAAGCTGAATATTTTCATGACATGCGTGCCAGATCACAGTAGAGTTCTCTCAAGAACCACAAACAATGCTTTGGCATATATAAGCCTTACACGTCAGTAGTCTAAAACCTCATGTAGTGCTAACAATGAATTGAAATTTGGAGCCAAGGACTTTTCTCACAGATATTTTGTGTGTTTAGGCCTTGATTCAGCAAAACACTGAAGCTCATCTGCACATTTTAACTTTTGCACATTTAACTACTCCTATTGATTTCAGATTTTAATATCCATGACTTTACAAGTCTGAATTTACATGCTTTGTCTCCTCTGAACCTTATGGAGTCTAAACTAATTGTTGTTAAGTATTTTTGTTTTATTTTACAACTGTTGCTATAAAAGAGACAACAGTGGGATGCACACTGTTTCTTCTGTATTATACGGATCTTTGTGTAGAATTTTGACATATGTACAAATATTTCATAATTCTTATTTCTTCCTCTGCTAATATGCATTGTTGAGAAGCTTTAACACATTCATTAGTTCCTTTGATCATATCAGCAAGGGCCTTTTTGTTATTCTGAAAGCTGTACTTTAAAAAAAAAGCAGGTCAAAAACAGGCTACCATAGTTCTCGTTTGCAGTTTACTTTAGAACAGAGCTTCAAAGGTCTGGAGGGGGAGTTGAACTCTTTGAATGCAAAATAAAATTAAACTATGCATATTCAGTGCAATAAAATGCATGCCAGAGACCAGTACCCAGAAGAAATTGCCATGCTGGCTTTGTAGTCATGGCCAAAGCAGAGATATTTTTGTAGTGGGTTTTTGAGTGCGTATGTTTGTATATCTTTTATTCTGTGAACTTCCTCTATTGGAATTTGCTTTGACAAAAATTCTGACTCATCCACAAGAAAACCAAAATTAAAAAATAGTAACAACAGAGATCAGAAATAGTAAGAGTTCTCTCTGACAAAAAGCACGTTTTTCCCTAATGTTGAGGGAGGACTCTGAGTTTATTTTTTTTCATGCAGAGCTTCAGCTCAATGCTCAGCTTGGGAGTCTTTCCAATTCACTCAAATACAAACATGTTGACAGTAGGACTGACTCAGTGAGAGCTATGCTCATTAATAAGCATTTTCAGGACTTTGCCCTAGAATAAAAAACATGGGATATTTTTTATCCAAATTAGCTGTAACAGGTGAAATTATAAGTATGCCTGCATTCTAGGTTAGTAACACTTTGTGCACTACTGTCTCATCCCATGGACTTCTTTAGTCTCACTGTTTCTTTGGGCTTCAGTTAATCTGTAAGCTCCATTGTTACAGGATGTGTTGGGGAGGGAGGATCTTTTAGATTTTCTTCTTCTGGCAATTGAAATACTAAATTTGTGTGCATTACTGCTGATAACCTGAACTACTACCTAAGCTACTTGTGGATGCAACTACTAGACTTAATGAAGTCTGCTGGGTTTAGCTTGGTCATTGAGCTGTGTCTGGCACAGAAGTTTAAGGAAGATGTACAGGAGAGAAGGAAGAAACTGCACGCTCATGTCTTTCTGAGGTCTGCTTGAAATGAATTGAATTGCTCTGTGTTTCCTTTTGGACAGCATCGACTGTGCTGGAATATTAAAGCTCAGAAACTCTGACATCGAGCTACGGAAGGGAGAAACAGACATCGGGCGGAAGAACACACGCGTGCGGCTGGTCTTCCGAGTTCACATCCCCCAGTCCAATGGGAGGACCCTCTCTCTCCAAGTAGCCTCCAACCCCATCGAGTGCTGTAAGTAGCAACAGGCATCTTTCTCTTGCCAGCTATTGTGCCACCCAACATGCAGCCTTTGTCCACCGACATGCTGAACATTGGTTTTGCTGTACCTGTCTATTCAGTGAATCTTGCTCTACTTTTCAAAAGCACGTAGTTTATATTGACAACAAAATACCTTTGTCTTAGAAAAAATGGGTAGCTTTGTGCATTTATCTTTTTATAGGGAAGAATGCACTTAAAACAAAAATAGAGTACTGTTAGATAATGGTAGACTAATGGTAGACCTGGAATTGACAAGACGTTTTTTTTTGGTGACTTCCTATCATATAGGCAACTGCTGTGGGAGTTTTGGAAAACAGCTGTCATGTCCTAGTCGCTTTCTCTCTCCCCAGCATAAAGCAAAAAACAGCAAACAAAACCCCAACCCTTTGATGAGGAGCTAGCAGTACAATAGAGCTGACACATTGGCACAAGCTATCTGCGGCTTCAGAAAACCTCCAGAAACCAAGTTTCCGCACTGGGGTCTCTTTGATTGACCAGACTGCTTTTTATCAGATACACTGGTGCACCCTCCAAAGACACCTATATCATTCTTGCTCCATAAGCCTCCTCAGCCTCCCACATGTGCATACACAAACCAAAACCAATTAGCTTCATGTAGCTTTAACACTCCTGCATAAGTGGTGAAAATTGAATTTCAGTCTAACTGCCATTGCTGTTTTGGTCAGCTGGATAGACAGAAACAGGTTTTTAAGGTATCTTTGGATTCAGATTAGGAGACAAAAGGCCAGATGCTTATTCGTTGCTATAGCCCTCCCTGGCTACATCCCATTGTCCCACTAAACCAGCGCACAATTCACAGAAGTCCTGTCACTCTGTACACGTCCTGAGGGGTATGTGGCCACAGTGCATGCCAGCCCCTGGCTGATCCTCACCGTCCATTTCATACCCCAGGGAAGGCCTGCAAGCTGCTATCCTTTCTGCATCTCCAGTTGCTTTCTGCCCTATGGGGGGTTATTTCCATGAAGTGGATCTTTCTGATGCAGCCAGGGCAGGGAGCAACTTAATGCCCAGTGGGTATATGAGGACTGAGCTTTGGGGGTGGGGAGTGCAGGGGATGGGGAGGAAGGCTTGACCATCCCTTAGCCCCACACATGCTGAGGAGCCATGCCCATGCTTGTCCCTGCATCATTGCCAGGCCAGAGTCCCACATGACATGTCTAGTGAGTCTTCAAGCATGTCAAAATTTGATCTCTTGGAGGCATGGGGCTTTTCCAGGGACTGTTAACAGAGAAGCTCCAGGAAAGAGCATCCCTCCATTCCTCTTGCAAAAGCAGTAACTTTCAGATCAGTGACAGTACTCCATCCTTTTATGTATGGTAGCATTGCTGCCACTCCAGTAGTCCAAGTCCGCAAGACAGTCAAACACTGTAGGAAAGGGTAGTGCTGTTATATCAACAGTTTTAGCTTCCCTCCTTCACACTCATTCATTTAAATAAACAAATGAGTGTTGGTGGTGGGAGTTATATTAAGATATGCCGATGTTATTATGAAGAATAGCAGAGTCTCCATACCTACAACAGGTAGACTGGCATAAAGCTCTGTCTGCTGTCCGGGATATGTATGAGATGAATAATTTTCCCTTTGTTTCTTTTACAAGCTAAGCTCTTATTCAAGGGCAGGTTCTAGGTTAACAGGCAAAGCAAAAAGAAAGTGAGGAGTCATGGTTTCATCCTGCTCCTGTTGAAGCTGATGAGACTTTTTCAATTGCCATGTAGCAGGATAAGGCCACAGTTTGAATGCATCCTGAACTGTCCATCCAAATGTGCCAAGCTCAGGAGGCCCCTAAATATGAAGCTGATTGGATTTGTATCAGTGACTTGCAGTTTTGAGGACTGTGTAATGAGCAAAACCGTGGTACGTGCTTCCTCAAAGGAGCAGAAAAACGGAGAAAAAAATAAGTGCTAGTGTTCTTTCCAGTGCAGAACATGGAATAAGCTGGTGCCAAAAACTTCACGCATCTCTTAGTGCATGTGACACCAGGAGGAACCGTGTAAGCTGGATAAAATGTCACATCATCCCTTGATGTACAGCCATATTCGCTCTGTGTTGCAGTTGGGGGTGATAAAATATGTGGCACGAGAATAGTGGATTCTGTTTGCATGAATCCACGTGCACTTTGGCACTCAGGTGTTGGTAGAAATATGCTTTCTCAGCTGTGAGCTTTTGCTGGATTGTGAGGCCCATGGTTGCTGGTGAAAGGCAATTTGAAGAATGGAAAATATGGTTGTAGTGACTGAAATGCATTTTGGATATGGATGGATTTGTTCTCATGTGTGCCTTGTAAGCACATGGCATATATGTGATAGACAAAGTATTCTTTTGTGTCTCAGAGACAAAAAATTAAAATTTATTTAAATATGTTATTTATTTATTTAAAATAAAAATTTCAATAAAAATATGCTTTTTGATACAGTACAGATCAAGGTGAGTTTTAAACTTAAACATTATTATTTTTTTTTTTTTGTGAGCCTTTTGAATCTGTACTGCTACATTTGACAACACTCCTGCTTATGACCAAGCTGCTTGAAAACCAACCATGTTTCCTGCAAACCTTCTGACCTTTCTTTGTTTCTATGTCAAACTCAGCTTGTCTTACGAGGGTAAGGATTGTAAACATTAAGTCTCTTACTAATGCAGTATTTACTTATTTTTGTGTGTTTGTGTGTGTTTGTGGTTGCCTTTTTTTTTTTTTTTTTGTTCTTCTTTATAATACTCCAGCTCAGAGATCTGCCCAAGAACTGCCTCTGGTGGAGAAGCAAAGTGCTGACAGCTTTCCTGTTATTGGAGGGAAAAAAATGATCCTAACTGGCCATAACTTTCTGCAAGACTCCAAAGTCATCTTTGTGGAGAAAGCACCAGGTATATCTTTTCAATCTAAACTCGCGTCTGCCTTTTTTTCCCTCGTTTTAAAAGCTTGGCCAAACGGTGACAACATAATCACATTTTCTCCTGCGTGGAATATGTTTTCCACGTCCCTGGGCAAAGCTGTGAAAGTGATCTGAGCCATGCCTAACGCTGGGGTTTCACACTGCAGCAGGTGTAGTTACAGGTAGGCAGCAGTGACGCTGAAAGTTGGAGTGGGGCGTTTGTTGTCGGAGTGCGGCGTTACCACGGCTGCAGCGGCTGGGACCCGGGAAGGGTGTTGGAAGCCTCTGGTGGCATTTCCTGTAACACCTGCACGGCGGTGCGTCTTGCTCAACCTTTCTGTACTTGCGGGGTGCGGAGCGGCTGCCCGCGCGTCTCGCCTCGCGGCTCCGCCATCCCCGGGCGGTGCTTTGCTTCGCTGGCAGCGCTGCGCCGGGGCTGCGCCGGGGCTGCCCCGCGGCGGCAGCGCCCTCCCGGGGGACGGGCGGCTGTCCCGCGGGAAGGGTCCCCGGCCCAGGCACCGGGCAGCAGCTCAGGTTTCAACGGGAGGTGCCTGTCACACGGTGATAATGCGTAACTCGCTTGTGCACCCCTGCGGCAGGGAAACGGCGGCGGGAGCGGGCTGTGAGTCGAAGTCAGGCTCTGAAATGAGATAGTTAAGGATAGTTTTGAGTCTTGTTTTGGAAAGGGTTTCCGTGGCGCTGGCTCAAGCCGCGGATTCCTCAGCTGCCGGCTGAACCCCCCCCTGAACTTTAAAGCGTCTTGGGCGCTCCTCCGGGCGCCCCCGGCCAGCCGCGGCTGTGACACCGCGCCGCGTTAGCCCTCCGCTGCACCAGGCGCCGGTGGCACGGCGCGGGCGGCGGCCAGCGCAAGGGCGGCGAGCAGGGAGCCTCCCTAGGAGGAGAGAGCCGCGGAGATGCGAGCCCCCTCCCAGAGCGCCCGTTCAGCTCCCAGGGGAAGAGCGGGAGGCTTCACTGGAGTTTCCCGGCGGGGTCCTGACTTGGTGTGGTTTAAGTCACCGACGGTACGCGTCAGGTGGAGGTAGAGCAAACCAGCACCCTTCCTGCGACCCACGAGTGCCGTGCTGCGCTCAGGGGGACTATGGCTGTGAAACAAGCAGAATATTCTTTTTGTTTCTTCAGAAAGTTGAATAAGAAAAAAAAAAAAAGCAATATTGCAACTTAAAAAAAAGAAAAAGAAATACTGCTCTTTGTATAGAGTGAGGGGCAGGAAGAATGACTCTGTGTACTTTAAACAACATTCCCTGCACATAAGTGGGTTAGTGTGACATTTCAGGAGCAAAGTCCTAGATGTTTCTTATTACAGGAAGGAAACCACGTTAAAGGGTGCTTTCTTTAACATTTTTTTCTCTCTCCTCATCCTTTATTGAATTGGAAAATTTTTTGAAATATCATGTCCCAGAGAACTATGATGGAGGCGCTACTTCCTCACCAGCAGGTACCACAGTGTGGATTTGGACACTGTATTCTGTAGCATTGAGGACAGCAAAAGCAGGATGTTCAGTATATTGACTTAAAATTACAAAAATGTAAAATGGGGCCAGCCTTGCACTGCTTAGCCAGACAGATATCTCCCTCAAGGAAAAGAAATTTGAGGCTGCACAAAGGCAGCATGTAGCTAGAGAAAATATATATATATGCAACATTTTTTAAAAATCATGGGAAATGGAGGAAGGGGTCTATGGTTGCACAGTGGGTGTGCTGATGAGGAAGTAAATGATCAAAAGGCCTTGCCCATCACCCTGAAAACCCAGGGGGTGAACTGCTTGGGTGCATGGGTTGGTAGGATGGACCTGTGCAGGAGTGTCTCCTCTACACAAAAGTGTCACCAGAGACCCCCCTGGACCCTGGGCATGAAGCAGGTGGAAACACTGCAGGAGCCAGTCAGTGAGCTGCTGTCATTGAAGAGTAATCAATTAAGTCAGTAGTAAAAGATCTGATCTTAAACTGTGCCTGCCTAGTTTTAGTGGTATCACAGTAGATTTGGTGCAACTGCAGGGTGGTACCGCTGCATGGAAATACACTGGCAGGGGCTGAGTCTTCATAGTTCAAAGCATCTCCACGAACTGCCCAGCTTACATTCGTCTCCCAGCTGCCCAGATACTGATTCATAAGGCAATTGCGTCACAAGGAATGGCTTACAAAAAGGAATCTCACCGGTGAATCCGGACTGAGCAATTTCTAGGGACTCTGTGGTCAGTTGTCTGCCACATTGCCTAACACAGCTTAATGCATTAAAACAAACAAGCATGGTGCATCATTGTCTTAGTGACAGACTGCTTCAGCTCATTTTTTGAGCAGTCACTCTAATGAGAAATGAAAAGCATTACCAGCCTTTGCTTTTGAAAATCAACAAGTGTTTCTTTCCCTTTCAGCTATTACATGTCTTTGAAAGTAGGTCAAGAAAGGGAACACCAGCATAGTTTCTTTTTCTCTTAGAAAGTTGGTTATGAACTTCTGTGATTAGCTGGAGACATCCATTACTTGTGCCACTGTTGCTGCTTTTGTTTTTGAATTCGAAATGTTAATCACGTTCCTAGTGGGTAACAGCCAAATACAGCTATTACAAAGTAATAGATCACAGGAATAATTGCATTCATAAGGAGAAAATATCCTTTATAGAAAATTTAAGCACTATACTATATGAGCTTATGTGTGTCTTCAGTCCTTACTTAGGCAGAGTCCCCAAGCTGGGAGGCAGTCTCTGAGCTCGTATAATTCATGCTAGTCTGCATACTTAATTGCTTAATGCAGAGAGTTTGAGAACACTTCTTGTTTGGCTTTTGTTTTTTTTTTCCTTCTGTCTGAATAATTTCTCTAAGTCTGCTGAGTGCATTGTGGTATGCTGAATGTTTTTCCAAGCATGAGTCCCAAGCTCTCCGTCTTCAGGGCTAGCCCTCAGCTGTTGTAATCTCTGGAGGAATGGCATTATCCTGGCCTCCTTGCATGGGGAGTCTGTCTTAACAGTGACTCATACAAGAGGGAATCCCTGAAGAATGATCAAATCAATCCTTGAGTGGGGGAGGCAGGATGTGGTACTTTCAGCTTAACCCCTTACTGGCTTCTTTTCAGCCAAGAAGTGTCTGAAACAGAGCAAAATATACTTTGTATCAGTGCAACACTGTATGTCACACAGAGGAGAAACCATTCAGCTGCAAGATGAAGGTGTACTGAAAGGACCGTGAAAGGAGAGCTGTGAGGACCTCCTCTGAAAGGAGAACCCCTCATGATGTGGTACAGTGCTGAGGCAGAAGGCACCCCTTTTGGATAATGAGTCTTTTCAGAAGTGGACTAAAATTTGCTCAAGCCTGTTGCAGTACCGTAAAAAAAATTCTCATGTGTTGAAACGAGTCCTTATTTTACGTGATGATTTTGGTCAATGTTTTACTGCTTACACATCAGAGCATATTTTCCAGTGATGAATGATGGTATAAAACAGCCATCCAAGAAACCTAGTGGTAGTAAAGATGTAAATGCTGAATGTACTTTGAGAGATTTGCTCTTTTAAATTCAGGATCTCCTTAGACTGAGGAGAATCCCACAATGACTTTGTTTCTTGCAAATTACACTAATAATTGTTCTTATCTTCTTTCAGTTTCAGCCTCTCTTTGCTTGTCTCTTCCTAATTTTCAAGTGTCTTGTGAGTCTGTGTGTCGCAGTTGCTGGGTGCTAGATTTAAGACATTGAACAGAAATCTGTTTGTCATCAGAAGCATTAGTACTTTCTGCAGTACAAAAATACGTGTCTGCAACATCCTAGTAACAAGGACTTTTGATGTTTGCATGCTGGTATTTGTTGTGGAGGCAAGGTGTGCATTTTGGTTACAAAAGTGGATGAAATGAAGTTGATGTTTGTTAGCTATGGGAGGAGGTGTTTGTCTAGGAGCAACAAAATGTTTTCTGCGTAACACATTCATCTGAAAAAGCACAGATCATGATCTGGGATTATAATAAATGACACTGATTTATTTACCTACCTTTTTAAAACTTTTAAAACTAGTTTCTAGGATTTAAATGTACGAGGCAACAAAAATCTTAAGGGAAGTTAAAAAAATGCAGAGATGTTTGAAGAGTATGTTTTAAGGACTATATATCTGGCAGTTACCTTTTTTTTTTTTTTGGTAACAAATTCTACAAACATCTATCTGTTTTCAAAGGTATTTTTTGAAAGGTAACATGAGTTACTGAACATAAAGCAGCAAAAAAAAAAAAGATAGAAAAAAACAGACTGCTGATTCCTAGTGTATCAGATTATGATTGTTGATCTATAAAACTAAGTATAGTGGAAAAATCACAGTTTCTCTTTAATTCAGTTCACAGATATGTTTATTGTAATTGACAAATGCCAATTCACAAATGAGACACAAAGCAAGTATGCCAAGCACCAAAGCATGGCGAAGTTATGGGTATATCTTCCTGGCACATACCCATGTCCTTCCTTCTAGGACATTGTAGTGTTGCCCAAGGTACTTTGGTATTTAGAAAGAGTCTCGCACTAAGATCTGAAAGGGTTAACTCACCTAGTTAGCTCAAAAGTCGCTCCTTGCTCTTGTAGCTAGAATGATTTTAGCACTAGAACTAGCTCAAGTATCTCTGGACTTCATGGATTTGGCCAAGTTGAGACATACCTGAGAGATCAGATTAAAATGACTGAAATCTTCATTATTAACAAGTTATGATCTATGGGAAGAAATGGATATTTGGTGTATTATTATTAGTTATCATTCAATTGAGCTTCCAGTTGTTAAGTTAGAGCATCAAACCCACTTCTTTGTTTTGTGCTTAGTGACCAGACCTCAGGGCAAGAGTTTTAAAGAGCAAAAAGGTAGAAATGTAACACTACAGGATTAGCTTCTCAAATAACACCAACTTTGAAATTCTGATTCTGTGTTGTTAATGTTGATGGCCTTTTTGTCCTGGTCAAAAGGGCTGCATTTGAAATCCTTGTGATGAATGTCTCTCCCTGAAGATGCATCACAGCTCTTTGATGGGCGTTAATAGATTTCACTATTTGTAATGCTGTATCTCTAAGTAACTGCTGGCTTATGGACTTCAGTGGCTTTGAACATGGTGCTAATTACTCAGCCTTCAAATCAACAGTGATCCTAGCACCTGTAACCTAGTTGCATAATATCCCCAGCTATTGCACCTGAAGCATTTGAAACGCAAGTTCATGAAAGACAGAGAAGTAAACAGCACCTAAGCAACATCTCTGCCGGTGATTTTCTCCTGTTTATGAGTATTTTCAAACAGCTAAACAGTTTTTCAGATTTAGTTATTGCTTCAAACAGTTCATTCTGCTGTCATTTTTATTTTTGTTAAATGGATTTTTCTGTCAAAACTATTAATCTTCCCTGCTGGAACAGGCTTTGCTCTTAGAACATAAAGATGCTGATGTGGCATGGTAATAGTTATGCTGGAGCAGATGAGAGATAGCTGGGTGAAATCACCAAATTTTTGTTATATATGCCAAAGGAAATCACTCTTTTCTGTAAGTATTTCAAATAGGAAAACTTGAAGTTTCCCTCCTGTTAAAAGTGTGGTCAAGTTTGGTCAGCCAAATGTTTGCACAAAGTAAATGCAATATGGAAAAGAAGAAAGTTGGATGGAATTAACTGTCCACTCAGTCATTTCACAGGTTTTTTTGTTTCTCTCAAATTTCACTGTCTCTCACAAAGATTGTAATCAATCAGTTGCTGATTTAAGGTACAATTTTCATTTTGGAGTCTTGGAGCACTGCTGGGAAATTCGTTTCTAGTTCCCGTATGTTGTGGGAGCAAAAGTCACTTTGTTGCATGGTAGACACTCAAGTGCAGTATTTTCATTTCTGGAGAACTTACAAAAAGTTATGGAAAATGATATATTCTGAAACACTTGAGTGGCATGTGGATGGAACGGATGCGTTCGGGAAGCATGTGGGCTTTTTGGTTTGACTCAGCTGTACTTTGGAGTTCAGGGCTTGAGTCTGTTTTGACGTGATGTGATGTGATGTGATGTGATGGGGAGACGGGTGACCTGAGTCTTGGCAGGGCTCCATTTGGTAAAAGATCTTACATTCTCAGAGATCTTTCCATTGCTCTTTCCATTGCCAGTAGCAGTCACAGTTTGGGGGGCAACTGGCCAAAAGGGGTCAAGTTTCACACTGGTAATCATACTGTAGCTCACATAATAAATAAGCAAGTGGCAAAACTCCCTTTCCCCTCTAGTCAGATGGACAGATACTACATAATTTTGTCTTTATCTGTCTGTTTTTCCAAGTTCAGGACACATGTTCCATTTGGCAGTGAGCAGTTATGCACTGACTCATGTGCAGTGAGGTTAAAAATTCTGGAAACTAGATAAACTGGAAACTTCAAAGGCATACAAGTTGGGAGCATGGAGTTCATGTGAAGGTCACTTGAACCTATTTCCTAGAGATGTATTGATAGCTGAAGGGGTTTCTTGCCATTGCCCAGAAATAGATAGCCTTGGGCAAATAGTATCATCAAATGGCAGAGTCACTTGATGGTGGAACCCTTTCACATGCACGCAGAAGCAATGATGTAGCTTGTAGGAAATGACAGCATGTTTCAGTTTTTCCTGGCTGTTTAGTCTAGGGAATGGTGAAGACAGAGTGGGACAACAGCCGTATACATGAGATGGTATCAGCGGCAGCAAGCTTCATCCTGGGTGTTGTTCTCACAGTTATGAATAAGATCACTCAATCACAGATACTTACCGTGGACAACAGAGAAATAAGGAATAAGCATAAAGTCTCTAGTTAAAAGTCATTAATCCTGTGAATTTTCAGTTATTACAGAACCTTTGGCTGCTTGAAGTTTATTCTTTCATGTCTGCCAACTAAGTGGCTTCAAGCAGCTGCATCTGTGCAATCAAAGCTTTGTCTCTGAATATTTATAACTACCACAAGATTTCAGATAGATGTTACTGTTCCAGCAGGTCCCTCTGTCAAAACACACAGGAATTCACAGCCCTTACCCAGAAAGTCAGAGTCTGCCTAAAGATAATAGAGGAAAGGAGTGTGGCAGGGGTGTTAACCAGGCTGCCAGGCACCTTGCATGCCACTCTCTCACTCCTCCTTTTCAACAGGACAGGGGGAGAAAATAAGAGGCAAAAGTTTGTGGGTCAAGATAAAGACAGGGAGATCACTCACCAGTTACTGTCATGGGCAAAACAGACTCACTTTGGGGAGAATTAATTTGATTTAATTTATTGCCAATTAAAAATAGAGTAGGATAGTAAGAAGCAAAGACAGAACTGACAAACACCTTTCCCCACTGACAAACACCTCCCCCCTGAGCCGCACAGGGGGATGGGGAATGGGAGTTGCTGTCAGGTCATAACACTTCATCTCTGCTGCTCCTTCCTCTTCACACTTTTCTTCTGCTCCAGCATGGGGTCTCTCCCACGGGGTACAGTCCTTCACAAACTGCTGCAGCATGGGTCCTTCCTACGGACTGCAGTTCTTCAAGATCTGTTCCAGCATGGGTCTTTTCTACAGGGTACCATCCTTCAAGAAAAGACTGCTCCAGCATGGGCACCTCTTTCACAGGCTGCAGCTCTTGCCAGGATTCTGCTCCTGCATGGGCTCTCCATGGGCTTGCAGGGCAAATACGCAGCCTGCAGTGTGGGTGTCTGCTCTGCTGTAGTCTTCCATGCGCTGCAGCAGGACAGCCTGCTTCACCATTGTCTCCTCCATGGACTGCAGAGAAATCTCTGCTCTGGCACCTATCATAGAGGCGCCATCAGTGTCACTGATTGGCTCAGCTTTGACCAGCGGTGGGTCTGTTGCCGAGCTGTCTCGAACTGGCTGTGTCCGTATGGGTCAGCCCGTGGCCTTTTCCCACAGAGGCCACCACTGCAGTGCTCCACTGCCAACACCTTGCCATATAAACCCAATACAAGGTGATACCTCCAAAGTGCATAGTTTTTGTAGCGATTGTCTACAGCTTTTGCTAAAGCACAATACATTCTCTCCTGTTACTTCCCTGACTAGTCATTAAGAGTTGGTTCATGTCTCATGTGGGCATCACAGGAAGAATAGGGGAGGGAAGGGAAGGGAAGGGAAGGGAAGGGAAGGGAAGGGAAGGGAGGAATAGCATGTCCCTTTTAGGTCTGTTGAAGGAGTAAGATTACACCTTCAAGAGCAATGTGGAAGAAAGTACAATGACATTTAAGAGACAAATACAGATAAGACATTTCCAAGATGTGCCTTGTTGCCTGGAAGTTGATGTCAAGGCAGATAATCAGCGATTATTATGTATATTAAATCATAGTATCATAGGAATGCTTTGAGTTGGAAGGGACCNGGGTACAGTCCTTCACAAACTGCTGCAGCATGGGTCCTTCCTACGGACTGCAGTTCTTCAAGATCTGTTCCAGCATGGGTCTTTTCTACAGGGTACCATCCTTCAAGAAAAGACTGCTCCAGCATGGGCACCTCTTTCACAGGCTGCAGCTCTTGCCAGGATTCTGCTCCTGCATGGGCTCTCCATGGGCTTGCAGGGCAAATACGCAGCCTGCAGTGTGGGTGTCTGCTCTGCTGTAGTCTTCCATGCGCTGCAGCAGGACAGCCTGCTTCACCATTGTCTCCTCCATGGACTGCAGAGAAATCTCTGCTCTGGCACCTATCATAGAGGCGCCATCAGTGTCACTGATTGGCTCAGCTTTGACCAGCGGTGGGTCTGTTGCCGAGCTGTCTCGAACTGGCTGTGTCCGTATGGGTCAGCCCGTGGCCTTTTCCCACAGAGGCCACCACTGCAGTGCTCCACTGCCAACACCTTGCCATATAAACCCAATACAAGGTGATACCTCCAAAGTGCATAGTTTTTGTAGCGATTGTCTACAGCTTTTGCTAAAGCACAATACATTCTCTCCTGTTACTTCCCTGACTAGTCATTAAGAGTTGGTTCATGTCTCATGTGGGCATCACAGGAAGAATAGGGGAGGGAAGGGAAGGGAAGGGAAGGGAAGGGAAGGGAAGG
>VXAA01005638.1:64678-118895 GCA_013399115.1 Anseranas semipalmata
TTAAAAATCATCTAGTTCCAACCCCTCTGCCATGGGCAGGAATACCTTCCACTAGATCAGATTGCCCAAAGCCCCATCCAACATGGCCTTGAACACTTCCAGGGATGGGGCATTCACAACTTCTCTGCGCAACCTGTTCCAGTACCTCACAGCCCTCATAGTAAATAATTTCTTCCTTATATCTAATCTAAATCTACCCTCTTGGTTTAAAACCATTACCCTTGTCCTGATAAAGAGTCCCTCCCCATCTTTCCTGTAGGCCCCCTTTAAGTACTGGAAGGTTGCTATAAGGTCTCCCCAGAGCCTTCTCTTCTCTAGGCTAAACAGCCCCAGCTCTCTCATACATTCATCAACATTCATCACATGATCTTCACAAACTTCACTTACATTAACAAAAAAAATTTCCCACACCAAAATCAGCATAACGTCATCACAGCACCAACAACAGTGGACAATTTACACACACTCCACCCCTCCATCCCTTCACCGCATTACAGCAACACAAATTCTCAATAATTATTACACTCTCTGACCTCTAAGATTGAGTCTGACCTTTTTGGACAAGAGAAACCAAAGAAGGGACATGAGAGGGACAATGAGATGGAAAAATCAAAATGCCATTCAAAAGCTTACTGTTTGGACTCTGCTAAAATGCCATGATGAGTTGCCATAATGAGATGTCTCTGGAAGATGAGAAGTTGTGGCCACGTAGATAAATTGTAGAGTTTGTGTCTTAAAAAATAGTCAAGAGGGAAGAATTGAAAATATTTGGATCAAACTTGTATCTAAGATGAGAAAAAAGTAGTGGTGGAAGGTAGCTTCCAGTGTTACAGGCCTGAGAGCTATGGTACAGGTGGTGGTGTTAGCATCAAACACAGAATAAGTAGAAGGAAATAATTAGGGTTGTAAGCAAAATTTGGAATTTGGTTTAATCTGGCTGTGAGGTTTGTTACCCCAACAGTCTCTGAGAAAATACAAGATGGAAGATTAAACTGAAGAAAATGGGCCAGAATTATTTTACTTAGTTTCAGCTGCAAAGACCCAAGTTTAGCCTACTAGAGGTTCCCAGAGGAAAGTAGAATTGTGAAGACAAGGAGATCACAGAAATGTAACCAAAGATAGAATGAAGTATTGTCATGACTGCTGATGGGTGGCTGTGGTGGGTGTGCTTGGTTCGCCCTGCCTGCTCTAGAGAGATTTTGCAGGGATGTCAAGCTGCAGTTTTACTGGTAAGTTGAGCATCTTAGGCCTGGAATTACTGAGAATTGTTAAATAAAACCCTCAGACCAAAGGTAATTTGAATAGGGGGAGGTACCAGAGAGCACAAATTGCATAACCAGCTTCCATTCTGCTGAAAATAGGATCTGGCAGGTCATTCCAGATGGTTTTGGCTCAAAATGAGCCCTGATCAGTTAGTTTTCAGCACAGTGCCTTCTTTTAATTACCTGGACTAAAATTACAGTTGATTTCAAAACACTTGAACTCAGAATAATTAAGTCTGTTAGACATACTGTGGTAAAAGTAGTAAAAAGCTTGCCATATAGGCAAAGTCAGTCCCTCAGCTTTTGGCTTGCCCAGCTAAGCAACCAGAGAGGAAGTTCATGTCTGGCACAGATGCCAATGTACTCTAAGATACAGTTTGTACTGCATTTTTATCACCTGGTTGCTGCATGACGTTTTTAATGTTAAGGTAAAAAAGAGAGAAAAGGTAACATGAAAGCATTGTATGCATGACAGACATACAGAAATATACGTAGTATTTATACATAATTTCAAGACTACAAAAATGTATAGCTGAAGGAATATGCACAAAATCCATATGCTGCAAAGGTGCTTATGGGGAGACACAAATAAATACAGCAGCTTTGATGTGGAAATACAATTAGGCCAGTTACGCATGAACCCTGCTACACATGGACTGATGCATGCCAGGGACAGGGAACAAAACTATGGGGGGAAGTGTCTCTAGAGGGACAGTAGGCTGAGAGGAGAGCAGACAATAGCTGGGATCTTCCTGGCAAGGAAGAGGGAAATAAAGTAGGCGAAAAACAGAGTGTCCATGTGGTCTTGTAGCAAAAGAAGTGTAAGAGCAAAGGGGAGATGAGGGTGGCTGGAGAGGCAGGTGGGGCCGAGATGTTGGGCAGCAGGCAGCTGATGGCACCAGCAGGAGTGATGGCAGGAGGTGGAGCTGCTTAGCAGCTGGCTCTGGGTGAGCACACAAGCTGAGGTATTTCCCTCCTTGCAACAGCCTAAGAGACAGTAGATCTCAGGATACTGAAGTGCCGTAGAGGAGGTCGAAAGAAAGGTCCTGGCTGCTTACATTGCAGGTATTTATTCTCTGCTCCATCCACATTTCTGTTTTCTTGCTCTCTTTCTGTCCCACCTTTCCCACACATGCCATGGTAGACTATTTAGCTGCTGTCGGTTCATCCTTATAGCTTGTCCCTTGTAAATGTCTTTTGAAACATGCACTAGTGTGTAAACACGGGGATTGACTCCACCCACAGAATACTGGGCTTTTTGGTGTCCAGCTGGGGAGATGTTCACAGTAAGATGCCTGCATTATATACAGACCAGCCTACAAAAGTGCCGTGGCTCCTGATGTTATCCCCAGATCTGGAAGGCTGTTGCCTCTAGAGCAAAATCTGGCACTAATATGCTGGTGCCTGTGTGTATCTGCTGGCCGGTGAGACAGCATCAGTGGGTTGTGCCCAGAACTGGGGTGGGGGAGTGCTCTCCTCCAAGCAGCAGAGCCAACTCTTTGCCTCTAATTTGCAGCCCAAGCACAGACCTGGCCTAACCTGCCCCGTGCATGGAAGCTGATAGCATCTCTGCACAAAGCTGAGTGACTCTATGTCTGATTGACAGGACTTTGCCTTAATATTCCTCCTCTTCTCTCACTGGAAGCCCATCCTTTCCTTCCAGACATATTCACAGATCAGTCATCTCAGTGCCATGAGTGTACTTCCCAGACAAAAAGGGGTTGGCGTGCAAATTAAAAACTTTTGAAGCCTTCAGTCCTAAAGCAGCTGAATATGCATTAACATAGTTGAATAGGAAGGTAGACAACCTTTGCAGAGCACCTCAAAATTGCACTGTATAATCATTCTGCATTGCACCTGTGCCCTACCTGTTGTGGACATGTTAAAGAAATCTGGGATGTAATATAAGCACTATTGTTTAGGGATATCTCACAACATATTAATCAAGTAGTGGGTTCCTTTGGGGGATAGAATTAGTTTCACCGTCTTACTTGCAATATATGAATGTTAATAGAGATTTACAGTCCAGCCAGTGCACTCTGTTGAGCCCCAGGCTGGAAGAATATAAAATGTACACTATGTATAGGCAGTGAAATCCTAGATAACATCTATTCTTCTTGTATCTCACATGAACATGGGGCTACTAAAAATATAGAGTGTTTTAACCTACTGTAGTAAAGTAAGATCACTTATATCTGAACTCTCCCATTATGCCCATTTCATTGAGGCAGGGTTTAAGTGGTTGCCAGATGCTCATGTTATACCTTTGTGAGTTTCAAGGCTCAGGTTTTTTTTTTGGTTCTGTATATGGTTTCCCCTTTCTGTCACCCATCAGTCTGTAATGAAAATTACACTGGTGGTTAGACTGTTGTAGGCTTACAGACCTATGGCACTATGCTTCTAGTTCCCTGGAGTACAGAAGGTAAACCCAGTTCTGGAAACCCTGGAGAATCTTTCCTGATGGGCAATGAGAAGTAGAAGACAGTAGAAAATTTCTTTGGAAAGTCTTTACAGCTCTTTGACTGTGTTGCTCTTCTGTGAAGAAAATACATATGTTGTGGTCTGCTAGGCTTTATGTGTGAATAGCTGATGTTGCTAGATTTACACAACTACTTTTTTAGTGTTGCTTCTGTGTTAAACAGGCCTCTACAGTGCCTTTTTATGTGGAAATCTTTTAGCTGGGTGTGGTGGGGAAGCCGTTCAGTGACTCATACTGCAGGGAATTCCCTAATGAGTTAGAGTATTTTTACTTCTGGACTTGTGCGCAGTTTCCTTTAACACTGAAGCAAGTGGTTGATAAGAACAAACTTTAAAGACCCATTCACCGTTAAGCTGCTCCATTTTAAAAATGGGTGTTTATATTTTGTAGAGCTGAAAATCCAATCCAAGTAACATGGTAGGTTCATGGTATTTTCATCATTAGTAATCACAGGTACTCTGAGTGTCACGCTAAAAAGAAAGCTGAAGTGGACTGTGATGAAGTTCACCCAAAATAGAGAATACTATAAATAACAGCACGGTGCAGTGATCGGTCTTTAAATGTCAGACTTCCTGACAAAACCTGGTGTCTTCAGCTGATAACAGAGTTGATGGCTACTTGTCAGTGAAGCACAGCACTGTGCTGAGCCCAGGTCAGGTGGGCACAGTTAGAGAGCTCTTGTGAAACATGGGGTTTCTTGTGCCTGTGACAGTGCTGTTCTCCTCGTGTTGCCTCTTTGGAAGAGGAGGGATTCAAAGCTCCTTCAAGCCCATGGCATGAGTGTCTGCTGAAGTCTTGGCTTTGTCTAGTCAACTGCTTTTGGAGTCAGAGGAGCGGGGCCCTCAGCTGGTGACTCTGCAGGGCTTTTTTCCTGCAGTTCTGTGTGCAGCTGTTTTGTTTTTCTTTACCTTTTGTGAAAAAAAAAAGAAATAACAACAGTATAATACCTTGACACAATTTTTTAGCTATATAAAAAGATGTCTTTCTGTTCAAAACATTGCAATATAAATCTTAAAACACCAAAACAAAGCCAGGTATTTGGTTGGAGAAGACAGTCTTTATTACTTGGTAAAAGTAAATAGCAAAATGAAAGGGAATGAAATAAGACCTTTGGAAAGCCTTTTTCTTCCTTCTCTCTTTTCCTCCCTGCCTCCTTCTCTCCTTCCTCTCCTGCCTCCTTCTACCTCCCTTCCCCATATAACAACTGCCCATTTGGGTACGGTAATTCCAGAGAGTAAACTTTAACGGGAATGCCTGAAATGTGTCTGCTTCAGCTTTGTGTTATGTCTGTAATTTGAATTATTTGCATTTTGGAAAGGTATAAATTGCTCTGGTGTACTTTGGTTGGCTGGTGGCCAGGAGGGAGTTGCCTTGGGCTCTGAACCAGGCTGCTGCAGATGTGGCAGGCATACAATGGAAACTTTTGTGGTTGAGCAGTCCTCACTCCTCGAGCACACTCTGACAGGAGATGGTATCCCGCTTGCTTGTGAGGGTCCCCAGCATATGTGGCACTGGGAGCAAAACAGTTTCCTCTGGTGTAGGCGGATTTTCATGATGCTTTGAGCTCCCACAAACCGTTCCAGAGCCATTATTCCTTTCTCTTTTTTTAATTTCAGCTGAACTGTATAAACCTGCAAAACATGTTTACTGTAAGAGGTTGACGTAGTGGTCTAAGGTTTCCCTCCTGGAGCTGGTCCCAGTCCGTGGGCGTTGAGATTTCCCTCTTGGTTCACTAGACGTAATATGAGGAATTGTTTTTTTTTTTTTTTTTTTGTCTCTGCTTCAGAACAACTTTTCCTCCTTGTGTTTTTGTTAAATGAAATGTCACTAGCTGTTAATGAGTTGTCTATTCCCTACTTCTTCCCTCTCTTCCCCTTCCCTTAGTCGCTGAGCAGCAATGTTCTGGACAGTCTCAAGAGAATTTCTTGGAGCAAAGTCTGTATTGTTCTTATTAGCTTCCAGAGACAAACCATGGCTCTGAATTTTTATTTTCCTAATAGTTTAGATTACAGCATTTAAAATATTTCTGAACAAACTCTCTTTGTCATCATAAAAATTTCAAAAGTGCATAAAGGCAGTGCTGCGTGAAGTAATTGAAATATTAGCTATAGATGGAGTCATTTTAAATTTTACTGAAGTATCAGCAAGAAATAAAAAACAGAAGCCTGAATCCGATCATTCGCCCCACAAAGTAGAAATTAAACATAGCAAAAAAACTGAATTTCTGGTAATTCATTTACAAAAGCACATTGAACACATGTTAACTACTACTCTGGATGTCTTTAGATTTTAGGGAAAAAAAAGGCGCCAAAAACCCTTACAAAGCAGAAGTTCCTAGACTTTGCAAAATGTGTGATAGTGTCAGTGTTGTGTCACCTTTACAGTTGACTGAATTAATTGGGGTGGAAGGGAGGAAGGGGTGGTTACAAGGGCTCTATAGGGAGGGGATGGGAGATAGAGGAGGCTGCTCCCAGACAACGGATATGTCTTGGCTTGCAGAACTTTGGTCAGTTTTTTTTTACTGACAGCGTGAGGGAAGCATCTGTTGGATAAATTGTGAAGTGATCACTCATCCTCCAGAGAAGTCTGCTTCGATTCTGGTGCTCTTAAAAGGCATTACTAAGGAGATTTGAGCATGGTCTGGCTGATCCTTCTCTTCCCCCACCCAAACGTGGCAGTACCGATTAAAGGGATTCCTTTTCCAGTGTCACAATTTAAAATGTAGGAAGAAACTAAGGGTAGATCTGCTAATTGTTTTCTACAGAAAAACCTGCCAAATCCGCTGTGCTATTTGTGTTGCAGCTTTCACATTGCACTTCTTTCCATACATTAAAAAGAAATGGTTTTGGACATTAAAACAATCACCAGTGCTAGTTCCTGAACAACATTCCTTTCACAGTAGGACAGCTGTACACAAAAATATTATTTACAGCCATTTGTAATAAATCAGACAGTTCCAAATGTGTCACCTCCATCCTGGCCATGAAAGTGAAGAGAGAAGAAAAAGTGCATTCACTATTTTACCTTGCTGTGAGCTGTTTTTCTAAGGCAGGCCACGTCTATGTGATGAAGTTCAAAATAGCTAATATTTGCATTTGTATGTCCCGATGCTGCAATAAATATACAAAACAGATGACATAAAGTCTAATTTTCCCATTCATTCCAGTGACATCTGACAATGCTGGGACTTCTTAAGCAGCATGTGTCCCTGCTGCTGAACTTAGACAGCAATCTACTTGTGGTCTTTTATAAATGTTTGAGTTTGTCTAGGCCTGCAGAATGGAAATGATATATTTTGTATTTTTTATTTCTAATTTCTCTGCTGTTGCATTTTGAAGCTGCAAGGAAGAAAAAAGACTGTTATTGACCAGTTGCTTCTGTCTCAGTGAGACACAAAAAAAGTGACCAGACAAAACCAATTTTTTCCAAAAGACAAGTCCCCAGAAAAAAAACTGATAGCTGTGCCTTAAATTCATTTTTGTTTGAAAACAGAAATACAATGAATTAGGAGGACCCAAAACACCACTAGAAGCGGCTCCAGAAAATTGTAGGGTGGACCACTGTAGCTAAACCAATTTTAAAATGGAGTCGTGATTCACAGAAGCTACATATCCCAGCGTATTGTCTTGCCTTTTGATCCAAACAGCAGAAATATGAAAAGCCAGACTAGGATTATATTAAAACGAAATACTGCATGGCTGAGGAGCTTCCTTAATGCTACTTATTTGTTTTGTTTTGTTTAATATTAATGTTGAATATGACTGACTGCATAGGTAGAGATCAAAAGACTTATAGGTAGCAGTATTTTTGTCTGGATGTTTGGGAAACTAATGTGTAGAACACTTGCATATTCTGTTTAAATTAGCGGCAGAATAAAATACCAGTGGCTTTCCCCCATCACAGTGTATTGTACTCTAGATTGTGGTCCCCCCCAGAAGAACGTAAAATGGGCTCCTGTGGCAGGTTACCCAGATGGCTTCCTGGTTGGGCAAAGCTTTGGCAACGTGTTTTGAGAGCTCTTTTTCATATATGCAATGCCCCTTCCATCAGATTTTTTGCTAAAGTCATTCTTTTGTAGGCTTGGGAGAGGAAAAAAGCACAGAACTAGATATCTTTTTCTTTTGTCTTTTAGATGGTCACCATGTGTGGGAAATGGAAGCCAAAACTGACAAAGAAATGTGCAAGCCAGTAAGTCTGCCTTAAATGTTTTAACATCAAGATGAAGCATATATGCTACCTTCTCTAGCACTGTTACTAAAGAGGGATTTCCAAGGCTTTGGCACTGTGTCTCCCCACTGAAACAGAACAAGTACTTAGGCCTCCCCTTCTGGAAATCTTTCTCTAATGGGAGCATGGGGTAAAAAGCCTTCATTGGAAGCCATCCCGAAAGTAGAAGAGACCATTTGGAAAATATTTTTTCATTGTCCAGGATGGGCCAGCCCTGTCTGCTCATCTTCTGTCTTGCTGGGTTGTTTCTTCCCTCTGCTCCCAAAACAATTTCTGAGCATTTTCCCTGGCTTTCGTGTACCATCAGCAGAGGAAATGTGAGTCCTCTCACAGGAGATCAAACCCAGTGTTGAAGAACTGTGGCTTACTCAACTATGACTGTAAGTGGGAAATATGGCAACTATTTTACTTCTGTGTCAATATGCAATGGTTTGTTAGCTGTGAACCTGCTGGAGACATGCAGACAACCAAAGACCTCAGCTGAAAGCAGGCCAAATGTTAAGATTAACGTTCCCTTTTATTCTTTCAGAGTGCCAAGGGAAGTTTTGATGGTCAAAGCAGATTTCACTGTGCATTTGTGGAAGCTGATGCCCTAGCAGCCAAGTCTTTCCTTATTCCCATGCTGGAGCATTTGTTTTCTGACAGTGGAAGATCATCTACATGATCTCCAGAGCTCCTTCCTGTAGAACTAGATGTTCTTGCAAGATCTCCCATCCACAGAAATTAGCATGCTTAAAACTTCCTGAGTTGTTATGCTAATAAACAACTAAATAAATAAATTTTGGAAAATGGAGGTACTTGAATAATCATATCCCTGTCTTAATTCTCCTTTCAAAGGAAGTTATGTTAGGGCAGGATGTATTGGAGACGACCTGCCAGTTGAGTGGTTGTGCTTTCTACTGCCAAGTTAGAGGCCACAGTTTGATTGTGGTCCCAGATTCTTGTCAGAGGCAGGGGGGAGAGAGCCTTATCCATACACAGTATTGTATTTGCTGTCCAAAGGGAATAGTCAAAGACTAGTGAATCTGTAAAGACTTGACCTATAATAAAATCTCATCTTCCTAATTATGGAATCCTTTTCTCTGGGTCCTGTTTTGTTCCACTGGTTTTGAGCTGCTTAACCTCATGTGTGAGGCTCTTCACAGCTCTCCTCCAGAAGTGTCCCAGTTGCTGGCTGTTAGACAGATGTCCCAGGTGACCTCTTATGTGCCATTCTGTATATGGCAAAGGTATCCTAACAGAACCTAGTCAGTCTGCACCTCAGCCACTTCAATGTCCCTCCATTGAAACGAGCTTGACAGCCCTGGATACAGAGGCAGAGGAGAGCCTCAGGACTTCTGAAAACTGGCAAGTCATTAAACATGCCCCCTTCCACTTTGCTGTGCAATGCCCAGCTCCAAACCCAAGCCCTTCTCAGCCTCTCACCCCCAGATATGAAGCAGGGGTGCCCAACCTGCTCACCAGGGTGTCATGCCTAGAAGGAGCTGTAGAGATTGCCTGGCACACAGGCCACTGCAAGCTGCAGGAAGCAATCCCTGCCCATGAAACCCAACAGTTCCATGTAGAGAATGCATTCCTCCTTGGGAGATCTGTCTTCTCCTTCACCAGCTTAACATGTAAATATGAATGTACACCTCTTCTGCCTTAGTCATGCCCTGACATTCTGATTTGTTTGTTTTTGCAGAATTCGTTGGTGGTTGAGATACCACCTTTCCGCAATCAGAGAATTACAAGCCCTGTTCAGGTCAACTTCTATGTCTGCAATGGAAAGAGAAAGAGAAGCCAGTACCAACTTTTCACCTATCTTCCTGCTAATGGTAACAAAATATGTTCCTTATCTCTGCTAGTAAAAATGAGAGATAATGATGGTGGCTTAGAAAGATATATGGCACTGATAATTCTTTAGTAACCTGAATAAGTTGCAGGCATAGCTGGTGCTGTAAAATGAGAGTGAGGAAGAAACCACAAGGGTTCCCTTTCTCTCTGCTGCCCACAGAAGAGGTCTTCTCTGCAAATTATTTTATTTTGTGTTGGTGGCAGGAGACCTGTTGGAAAAAGGGCTTTTTCTGCTTTTGGGGGCTGACATGCTCTTGCACAAACTGACATGTTGTACCCACAAATTGTGAACCTGCTGAGCTCTCTGCTAGGTTGCTGTCAACCCTCAGTGTGACTTTCTGGCCCCAGAGGGTACATTGGATTTGAATACTGCTTCTGAATTCGCACCACAACATTGTAGCATGCTGGGCTCCGATGGAGGTGGTGTGGAGATTCTGCCTCTAGTCATCCTTCACCTTGCTGTCTCTCTTAGGGTAGAAACAGCGCTCCACATTGGTCCCACTCTTGAGCAGTGATGAAAATTGTGATGTGTATGAAGATCAGAGTGCTCCATATAAATGCTTCGTGTATAAGGAAATGTTTAGAAACAAGTGTGCCAATTTATTTTTGGAAGTTTATATTGGTAATTACAAAGTGACAATAAAATAGTCATGCTAGCTGAATTCCAAGCAGGCTTGTATGAAGATCTTAGTATTAAGCAAATTTAGATTATTTCTTTTAATTTGAAATGGCTCTTTTGCTGAGAATACTTTTTTTGGGGAAAAAGGGTGGTAGTTTTGTTTTTGTTGTTTTGGAAGTAAGTGGAATTAGAAAAATGATTACATTCATGCTTTTTGTAGATTTTACAAGTGAAAATAGTCCTGAGGGTAATTCCCACAAAGCAATCCTTGGGTCATGCCACATGACTTGAAGAGACCTGCCAACTTTTTGCATGTGAAATCCCATAAAATACACGTTTGGAATTTCACCTGGATAGCTTTCATGCACTCCAGACTTTTATCAGGACTTTAATTTAAAATAAAAGTACAAGAAACCTGACATAGGCGACTGACTTTTTATTGCATATGTGCTGAGTAGTTATGCCTCACTGAATCAGCGTACTTAGGCAAACTTCATCCCCAGTGGATATGTCTGTGTATATGTCTGTGTATAAAGACTTCTCATTTCTTAAATTGAAAAGAGTAGTTATTCTCTTGCACAACACTTTTCAACAACAAAAAATCTGTTGTAAAGGCCAAAAGGTATTGCCTTGCTACCCAAGTTACCATCATAAGTATTTCAAATACAAGCCTATTGAAAATTGCTGTTTATTAAGCAGCATCTTTCCTCTCCAGCATTTACATAGGCCTCTTTTTAACATTTTATTCTAAACCATGGGAATAGTGTTCACTGTTGCTAAGTTGGTTTATGGTATCACCATTCTGAGGTTGAAACATTCGCTGTTGATGTGAAATGATGGGGATAGCTACCTAGTGACAGGCAACAGAGAACCAGCCTAGGCTTTATTCTGCAAAGACATCTTTAGTTATGGTAATTGTTGAAAACATTGGGAATTGTGTTTAGTCTGCTGTACTGATTTGAATTCCTGTGAAATCTTTTCATTTCAGTGTAGGGAAACCTGAAAGAACAAAGGTAAAGCCAGAGTAGGGGAAATGGAAGCTGATATTGAATAGTAAATATGCCTTCCCCGGTTCCTGTTTGGTTCTCCACTCGCATTCTCTTTATATATATGCATATGTGCATATAGGTAATTGAAAAAAGTTATGTTATTTGCAAACTCTCTCATAACAGTGGTAAGTGTGAATATGTTTCTGTAATCATCAGAATTAATAATATAGTATCTATTTATTACGGCTATGTTCTAACTGAAAGGTTTTGCCCTATGTTGCTGGCTGTTTCCATTGTGCCTTTTAAAGATAGATATCATCAGCTTGACTACATATTCAGGAATCAGTCACAATGACGGAATCAGTCTTTTAAGCTGCTGTGTTTCTAGGAGTCATTTTTAGGAGGTTCTACTTTATTTGATTTCAGTCACAACATTCTTTTAATGTTTCAAGGCACTATAAAAAAAAAAAAAAGTTTAGCTCATCAGGAAAAAAATATTTGAGTCAACCACCACTGTGTGATCTAGGTACAAAAAATTAAAGGAGATGAGCAGTCCTTTGGTCCAGGTAACACTTAGTCACTTGTCTAAATAAATTCCACAAATACAGAAGGTGTAGTTTTTTGACAAGCAAATGTCAAAGTGGATCATCAAATGTAAAATGTGGTTTTACGTGTATCAGATGGTATCCTGTCAGCTTCTCATTCTGTGCTTTCCGACTAATCAAAATGCTAACATTTCATTGCCTACCATAATTTTGCAGGTTTTTCTGCATTGGGGATTTTTTAAAAGCTGCATGACCCACAGAAGACATATTTTACATCCCAATTAGACTGTGCCAAAGCAAAATACCATATATGGATTAAAGCCCAAATATTGCACGAGCCTTGTAGCTGTGCTCCTGGGGTGGGAGTTTGCACACACATACAGTGCCACCAGTGGGACAGATGCACATGGAGAGCCATGGGCTCACTGTGCTGCTGCCACCCAGACCACAGAACAGTATTTTTTTTCCTGTAGCTCCTGTTTCTCCTCATTCCCTAGGGGAAAACAGCCAGTGGATCCAGGGACACGTGGCCTCACTCATCCCACCTCCAGTGGATGGTCCTATAGCGTCTCCATGGAGTACAGCTCTGTGACATGCAGCCGACACAAACTGCCCTCTCCAGCAGATTGTTACAGTTTCGCCACCATAAGGTTTCTCCAGTGCTGCAGAGATATGGCAGGAGTGTACTTTTCCTCTGTGTTAGCTCAAGTGTTTTGCAGAGCAGGGGCTTACTTGGTGAAGAAGAGTTCCTGCCTCAGAAAGAAAAGAAATACTGCATAAATGAAAATCTTACTGCTCTATAAATGAAAAGTTTCAAAAACAAAACAAAACAAACAAACCAAACCAACCAACCAAACAACCAAACAAACAAAAAAGTAGAGGCTTCAAAAATGAGAGACTAGGTCTGGAAAAGGGGCCAGCTTGAGTCTGGATGGGGACAGACTGCAAACCAAAGTACTCATAATCTACTTTTAATTGAAATTTTGAATTACTGGTCCAGTTCTGCTGCATTTGAACTATCCCTAATCCTGTATTTGCCTCTGTTGTACATAAATGGCTGCAATGTCATTTTTTTTCAGTATTGCTTCAATATTATCATCACTGAGTAATTGCATGTCAGTTTTGTCCTGGAGCCTGCAAGCTTTAGGCTCTTCAGACTACTCCCCAGACATGCCTGACACAGAAATATAAGTAGTTTCCTTACTATTTTGGCACAGGTGAATCCTCACAGCTCGTATGGTAAGTACTAATATGTTTTGCATTGCCACAACCCATTAGAATATCAGGAGCAAGGCCTAGTACTGGACACTGCAATCAGGAGTCTGTACAAAACATGATGCACGGATACTTGGATATTCTGCCTTTAAAATCCCTCCAGTGCTGTAGCTCTGTGCAGCTGTGCTCTGTTGGCTCCATTATGTGCAGCAGAACATTTCGGAATACCATTATTGAACCCTCCACTTGTGAACCCTACTCTCTATAAAAATGCTATTTTTTCATTTATGTTTATGACTGTGTATAATTTTGCTTATATGAATTTATTATACCATTGGCACATATATGCCTTTCAAACAGGAAGAATAGTCTTCTGAAATTACTAGACTTAAGCAGTAGCATTTGAAGTATAACCTAACCTGGCGAGAATGAAGAAGCACACAAACAACCTGATACATATTCTGTGGTTCAAAATCCTGTGCTTTCATCTGCTAAGAAAGCTGAAGGAGTTCTCTCACTCAGATGCAAGAGTGCAGAAGATTTTAAATAACTCATTGAATGATAAGGGTTAGATCTCTGTTTTTTTCAGATTTCTTATACCTAGGTACATCAAAATAGAGGAAACTTGTTTAAGAAATTATTTTTTGCAGATAGGCGCTAATGCTGTCTATGATTTCTGATATCTGACAAATATAGATATCAAGAATAGTGAACATAAAAATGTTTTTCTTTGAATTTTATGTAGGCAAGTAATGATATTTGACGAAGCAAAGACAGGCTAATTTGTCCAGGAAATATTTAATAAGATGGAAAATAGAAAGTTGATGTGTTTTGTTTACTGGAATGAAAAATATGCTTTTGCAAAGAGTTGATGATAAAGCGTTTCCGGTTTCTGTTTCTGTCAGGCTTCTTAATTTTCAAAGCATTATTAAAAAATCGATCCACTACTTTTAGTATTTATTTAAATGGTGTTGCTATGCTGGGCTATTCTTATTTTGAGATGTGTTAAACCATCTGTAGGGCCAGATTTTCAAGTGCACAGCCTTCACTTGTACAGCCAGCTTTTCTGAAATTTATTTGCTTCCACGCATGCACCTACATAAGCCAGAGTGGGGGGGCTTATGTATGAAAATCTGGCCACTTAGACAAGGGGCTTGGTAGGAACAGAGGTCCTTTGGATCTGTCAGTACTGGGCTGTGCTGAGAACCTGCCCATGGTTGCTAGATGTGCCTTATAATTGTTTGCAGCCTGGCAGTGCGAAAGTAAAGAAAGTTCTTAGTGTGCTTCTGAAAATGGTGAGCGGTGCCCACTGCACATTTTTGTCAGCATCTTACTAACTTCCTGCCGCGGCTCTAAAATTATCTCAAGTGTGCTATAGATGAGTATAATCAGCAGTTTTCTAGTGATTACATTTAGCAGACATGCCTCTGTTTCACCTCACTTCTTCCGCCCACAGCTCACTTTCTAAGTTAAAACACTAAGTCGGTCATATTAGCAGAAAACAATAAAATGAAGATGCAAAGTATTGCCACTCTAATGTGACACTGAGCACAGCTTTTAATGATGGTCTCCTGACACCTCCAAACTCTGAGTATTTGTTAAATTGTCATGTTGAGGCTGGCAAACTTATTAACCTAACCATGTCTACAAAATTATCGTAAGAAAGGGGTGGTTGGGGGAGGAGAGGGGAAAGTGGAGCTGGGTCGTGAAAGGATCCCAAACTGCAGCATATGCAACACAGTCACTGCAAGAAGGAGCAGTTCTGTGCTGGACTTGAGCAATAACGCAGGATAAAGTGCCCGGCAAGGTGGGAAGGGGTATGGAGTGATGCTGCTGACTGGCTGGGAGCATGGGAGGCCCTGGGGCATGGGGCCAATGGGAAGGGAGTACCCCATGCAGACTGTGGTGAGGAGGAGCAAACACCCACCACTGAGGACTGAGCAGCATTGGCAGAGAACCTTACCAGCTTGCATGTGACAGTGTCTCAGCGCAGAGCACCTCACATCCAGCCTGGAGGGCAGGAGGGAGGAAGAGGCATGGAAATGAGTAGATCTGCATCACACTCAGACCCACTTTAGGTCAGTATGAGAGGAGTGAGTGCAGCTGAGCCAGGCCTGAAGCCTCAGACCTGTCCTGCAAGACCTGCAAGTCTTTCTGTTGAGCCCAGGAAGTAGCTGGATTGCTGCAAAGAGCAGAGCAGAGCAACAGGAGGGAAGAGGAGGTTGGCCACATGGGAATTTTTTTATTCTTATTTTTTTTCAGGCAAAAATATGAATCATGGTTGTTCATTTTTACAGTATGTGCTGTTACAGTTTATTTCATTTTGGCTGCTAGGTGGCTGATTGCTACTTTTGACATTTAACAGGATAACAAAAAGCAGGCAAGACTTTGTCAGAGTCCTGTTTCCATTTAAGACGATCACTAAATTCATCATCAGCCCTGCTGCTCCATTCCAGCAGCAGAGCAAGGTCCATGGTGGCAGTGGAGGAGAGACATTCACATTTCCCTCCTTCACTCCAGCATTACACTGTCGAGTACTTTTCCTCCGAGTTTTTTGGTCCCCACTGGAGTTGCATATACTTTGTCCAGATGACTGCCTGTCTTGGCCACTGGCCGGAGCCTAGCTAGGTACATCTGACCTGCAGATGCAGTTTTCCTGATCTTTAATTAGAGATGAACTATGCTTCCCTGTGCGGTGCTCCATCTTAATCTGGAAGACCACAAAGAAGTGTTACCTGCTGTGATATCCATGCTAAGAGCAGGGGTGGACACGCACTATATAGATGCCCGTGGATGTGTCTGACCAGCAGGCTCTGTCACAGCTGCAATAATCACTGATAATAGTTAACTTCCAGAATATAAATTTTGTCTTCTGGCAGTACCTCCCTTTTCAAATATTCCCTATCAGATGACAAAACCCAGCCTGTAGTTTTGATCACTGAATCCCTCTGCATGAGCATTTTGAGGACTCCCTCCTTTACTTCCCAATGATTTCACATGCATGTATTAGTTTGCTTGTGGAGCTTCACGATCTTCCAATTAGCTTAAAAGCAAAAAGATAAAACTGATGTAAGGGAGAATGGGGTTTAGAATTACATGGGCTGGATTACAGGAGATGGCTATTTTTGTTCTCCTTAAGTGGCTGATCATCATAATTAGTCTAGCCTAGTGATTGACCCTAAAGGGGAAGTGGTCCTGGTGGTTGCTGTAGGTGAAATACACAGGAGAGGATGTGTTTAGCTGGCTGTGGGAGGGACTGCATCACTCCCTGGAGACAAAGAGCATGGTCAGAGCCAAGATGGCTGAGATCAGCCAGATCCAAACCACTCTCCAGAGAGGGTCCAAATGCAGCATGTGGGATGAGAGCTGGTCCTCTGGTCAGAGAGTGCTGCATGGGCTGGGGGAGAAAAGTGGTGGCAGGGCAGGAGAAGTCCCTCTCAGTGAGCCCTTTACTGTGGCACGCTGCAGCAGGCTTGTGCTTCTACCTGCCAACTCAGGCCAGCAAACACTGGGAGAAAAGGAGAGCCCAGAGGAGGTGGGCATACATGATCTGCCTGGGGGCATATAAATATTTATAGTATACAAAGTGAATTTTGTTAGCCAGTTAACCAGTTAATCCTTCTGCCTACACCACTGCAGATCTTTTACTGTGAGTGTGATCTGGGGATAGGACTTGAGCAATAAGGATGCCCTGCTGGCAGCCCATCCCTGCAATGCTTCCCACACGACTGCTGAGGACAAGAGCTGCAGGAATATCCAGCTGCTCCCACACTGCTGCCTTGAGGGACCTCTGCCCACAGCCTCTACCCTCCCATTCTGCTCCCCTCATCAGAAGAGCAGGACCAATGTCAGCACTGGTGGTGTAATGTCATGCCATATTGTCAAGTTCAAAAGACCTCACCCCGGTGAATTTTAACACACCAGACAGAAAAGACATAAAAAGCCAGTGCAGCTAGGGTGTGCTCCAGCTTAAGGTGATGTGTGAAGCTAGCTAGGCATTGTGCTGGGGGAACAGCAGTAGAGCAGCCCAGGTGAGCACAACACGGGAGAGCTGGAGCACACACCAGCAGGAATATTTCAGGTGAAAGCCGCTGGTATTAGTTTTCACTCCTTATTAAGCCAAATCATTGTCCTCCTGCATCAGGGAGGAATATTTGTCATGAAGTGTTATAATATTAAGAAATCTTGAGAAATCCCATTTTATACCTAAAAGATTAATCCAATTCAGTCTGGCACCTGCTTTAAACTCTGGGATTTCAAGCAGCATCCCAACATCTCAGGCCATACTGTCTTGTTTGTAGCAGGTTCATGCAGGCAAGGAGACCAGAGATTTGACACAGCAATGCTTTGTCTTTAAAAAGAGGTAGCAAGTAAAGTCGTAACTTGTTTCACAGAGCTTGCATTTTCATTAGAGGAGAAAAAGTAATTTGACTTGATTTATCCTTTTTGACATTGTAGGGTTTAACAGGGTTTTACGATAGAAAAGGAATTGTGCCTTTTAAGAATTTTTCCATTTTCTCTTGAAAGAAATCTAATACATATATTGTCTTTTGTACTGACACACAAACCAAATGCTCTCCATCTACCTTCCTCTCCTCCCCACCTTGGTTTAACAGTTTGTACACCAAGCTACCATATATAATCTTCTGTCTCATAAATATGCATTGAACAAACTAATAGATCAACAGCTGTTGAAAAGCATTTAGTAATTGAGTTACTGGGAAAGCACTTTCTAATCAGATAATAGCACTGTCCAATATGATAGGCTGAGATGTATGCACAAGGCTCCCATCTACCTGGATACTATTCTTGTACAAAACTGTACATATGCAGCTGATCCCATAAAAATATAAACACGTAAAACCAAAAAGGGCAGGCAGGCAAGTGTTAGCGGTAGCCTTCCCAATGAGCATTGGAAAAGCTCATTAGCTTGCAAAGCGGTGCTTGCTCTTTCCCTATAGCTGGCCAGTGGTTCTGTGAGCAGCACCTTGTGGTGGGGAAGTGTGGTGGGACCCCTGTCCCGGAGTGACATCACTCCACATTTTGCCTGGGGCAGCAGCATCACCTCCCTGTGCTCCTGCAGCCCCCATGGCCTTGCTCATGACCATGTCTGCTCCCAGCACCACTCAACCCATCTGCCCTGCAGCAGCTTCAGGGGCTGGAGCCTGGACTCAGCAGGGCTTACTGCACCCTGGTGACCCACTTGGCCCCAGGCTTTTTTTGGCATGGGGAAAGGTAGCAGTAAGTGGGACAGTGGGCACTGGCAGGCAGAGCTGTGCTACAGAGAAGCTTGTTGTTTCCCTGGCACCTTTTACAAGCACCTCCTTGCTCACTGAGAAAGCGCACCTTTCTGTCAAATAGCATACAAGAAGGTTAAATGGACAACACATACTAAAAAAAAATTTCCTTCTTTCTCTTATTTCCCACAACACTTCCTTCATGGGATTTTCTAAACTTTTTTCCTGTGCTAGGTAGAAGAATGTACATTTGAAAAAATAGATATATTTTAATGGTAAAGTTTTGAAAATCTTTCATTTGACCTCATTGAAAACACCCTCTTGGCTAGGCAAGGTAAGACAGGACACCCAGGTCATGTATTCCCAGCAGGGATAACAGAAACATGGCTTGGTCAGTGCTCTTCTGGAGAGCTAGGAGATGCTCCCACACTAGCAAAGATATTGAAATGCTAAGATCACCCATGCGACCTTCCATCACTCAGTCCCCACAGTCACAAGGAGGGGACAAGGCCATGATGATATGATGGATATGGTAATTCTCTGTCTCGCTGGGATACTGCAGTGGTAACAAGGAAAAAGTCCATGGGATGCTCTGTTAATGTAATATCAGGAGAAAGTGAATGAGTTCAGATACTTAGGTAGATAAAAGCTGCAGTTGCACATGTGCTGCTTACAGCTTCTTGATAGTGTGGGGCTCCCTTTCTTTCTGAGTCACTGTGCTCTGTTTTTATTAACTAAAAAGCAAAGGTCTTGACCTTTAAAGAACATTTTGTTTGAATTGGTGCCCAGGGAAAAACATCCAGTTCATGGACAGCATCTGCAAAGACCCCTGTAACGACTGTCTCAGAAGATCTCTGGGGTTGAGTGCCCCTCCGTCTGTCACTGAGATTGCCAGTGCTGCAGATACATTGGCAGGGCATTACAGAAAGCTTTGCTTGCCCACTGCTGCTCTGATGTTACAAAACAGTGGGATTATAGTTTCAGAGGGCAGCCAGCCCTTTGCCTCTCCCCAGCACCAGACCACTCCAGAGTCAGAACGTGGGGTGAGGTTCTCACTCTGCTCAAGCCTGCCAGATCCAGCCAGTGCTGCTGCAGTGGCCAGGATTTTGTCTTTGCATGAATCCAGAATGGTTAAGTTGCATGTGGAGATGTGTCTACCTTCCTAACCATGTCTATGGTCAGCCAGCAGCAGAGGAGCAGTAGCAGCTGAGATGACCTGAGCAGCGCCTTCTGAAGGAATATCTGTTTCATGGTGAAGAGGGTGTGCTGCTGGGCTCAAAACTGACTTAACGGGGAGATTTGCAGAGGCACAAATGGCATTTCAGACCTCAGCTCAATAATGGAGATTTAGCCCACCTGATTCCTTGACACTCTTTGAAAGTCTCATCCCAATTTCTTGCCAATTATGAGGTGTTTATTCCAGAATTTGAAGAAATGTGTGTGTGCACATGATGAAAAAAATAGTGTTTTGATTTTCATATGCTAACCAAAATCTGTGCGTTGGTGCCAGAGAACTACATCATAGTCTGCAGTATGAAAGGTGGCTATTTTGTTTGATAGGTTCAATCAAATTAAGGGCAAAAGAAATATATTACAGTGCCATAAATGTCTGCATTGATAATACTACATGGAAATGGGAATTTGTTATTTAAATGTTAATCAGGATAAACATCTGCTTAATTTACATGGTTATATAGTTCACATGTTTTAATAGCAACCCCCAAAAAAATTTAAAACTCATCTGGATTGCCAAAGTGTAAAAGCAACCAGACTTGTTACAATTGTCAAAAAAATATATAAAATTTATATTTAAGCACTTTCTGACTCCCTTTACTGGATGTCCATGATTTATTATTTTTCTTCAAGGTTTGATATATTAACATTTTACCTGCTAGAAAAGCCTTTAATTTAAAGGCTTGCAGAACTGGCTGAAATATTTCTCCCACATTCAGACCCACACAGAGGGCCATTGTCTTCAGCCTGGTTGCCTCAGTATGATGTCATAAACCTGGTCTCTCTGAGTAAGAATTGGAGGTAGCTTTGATTTATAGCTGGGGCTGCTGCCAACACACGGTTCTCACAACTTTGTATTAAATTACATGACATAATGACACAAGTCTATAGCCTAAGAAGGCATCGTCAAACCATTTTAAACCAATTAGCACAGATAAAGTTGCTTATCAGGCTAATTTAGAACTTTAAGCTCTGTCATATATTACTATTCAAAACTGAGGACAGTTTAAAATCATCTGTAATCTGACCTTATGCATTATGAAGTAACAAGCATTTAAAAATTAACTGTACTAACCAAGCTTACACTCATTTTTCCTGTTTATAGCAAGGGCCTGATCCTTCCGCAGAATAGGGTCTGTTAAATGAATGACATTACTTTTGAGTATGAGTTTATGTAGAAATTGTGCATTGTCTTCTCTGTTTACAATTTCACAAGTTCTGGAATCATTGCTGAAATTTATTATTGGCAAATCGCAGCGTATGACAAATTCAGTCACAATTTTTCATTCTAGTCAGCTGAGAGTCTACAAAACTGGGTGTTATCTCAGCAGCACAGAGTTGCTTTAAGACAGAATGCTCATTGCTGTTTGATATGGATCTACTGAATTTAAGAAATAGTTGAGTTTCTGTTAAAAGTGCTTGCAGATTTGGAACAGCTGTAGGCCAGTCCAGGCCTGCTGTGTGACTACAGCGTCTCTTTGAGCTGGAAGGTTTTTACCAAGTCATTTAAGATGATGGCTAATTTGAAATATTTGAGCTAGAAGTTAGTCACGCTAATACTGTTTTCTGTTAAATAGTAATCCTGAGAAAATTAATGGTACTCTCTGTATCACATCGCATCTCCGTGTGTGAAATACTCACTTCTGCAGGTGAGTGACAGTGGAAATGGATATGCTTTATGGCAGTTAGCATACTGTGCCTCCATAGGGATGTATTTGTGAATGAAAACACTTTTTCTAGCTCAGGTTTGTAAAGATTTGCAGTCAATCAAACATGAGTCAATAGGAAAGCATTAATGCTAATCCAGTGCTGGTTGTTGATTGTTCCTAACTGCGTGGAAGGAACCCACCCAATTCCTGCCTAGAAGAAGATGCCGTGATAATGCAGGTGGACTTGCAAGGTTTGTGTCCTCAGCTGCTCTTTGTCAATTACAACTGATCACCCCAGCTAAGGTTCTCAGCCACCAAAAAGGGAATGAGGCAGTGAATAGTGGCATGTCTGTCCTCTGCAAGTCAAGTAATATAGTTATTCATGTAAAATACAAAAGTTGGAGTCCGGTCAGAAAGGTAAGTATTAGTATCTTACATTTCTGCTGACATACTCAGCTTTGAAGGTTTGATTCCAGATCATCTAGGTCATTAGTAATGGTTTCTCCAAGAAAAAAAAAAAAAAAATCCTACTCCAATGCCTCCTACTCTGTGAAGACGTTTACACTTTTTTAAAGTGCAGTGAGTGGCTGCTATCCCAACTTCTTAAGATCCATGCATTCACTCTGCACAGTAAGTGGCTATACAAACTGCAAAGCAATGAAAAGTCAGATACAAATCCATTTGCCATTTCAAATTAATACTTTTCTGTCTTTCAGTGAAATACCTATTCTAGTGATAAGCTTAGCATACAAACAATATATATGATATTTAGCAAGAGGAGACTATTTTGAAAAGCACATTAAAAAAAGGTAATGGGGACAATTCAGCTGAAATAATTCAGACACCTCTAAGCCTAGGTGCAGGTAGTATCTGTCCATTTACAGAGGCTGTGTTTCCCACTACATGAAATAACTGAATTCGAGATTATCAATTCAGAGCAATACGAAAGGACAAGGTAAATAGAAGTCAAATAAAATGGAGATCCCACTTAATCTTATATCCCTCCCTATTGCTACCAAACTGATACCAGAGAACAAGCTACTGTGACTTACCCTGACTGGTGCCTGTAATTAACGCAAGTCTGTATTTTACCTCTGAATTTACTGAAAAGGGCAGCCAGGAATGTCCTTGGTTGCTGTCACCACCTTCAAGAGTGTTTGGACTAACAGGTCTGGGATATTCCTGCTGCCCACCGGTCCATTGCTCAGTGCAGAGTAGGACTTACTGGTCGTGGTCTATTAGTAGCAGCAGGTGTATTTCAGAATAACAATATAAAAAAACTTAATTTACAGATTGATGATATTCGTGGCCACTAATCTGACCCCATGTCATTGCTTTTATAAAGAAAAAATTAAAAGTGAAGTGACAAAAAAAGTGTCTGGTAAGCCAAGTAGCAAAGATGTACCATAGAAGAGCTACAACAAAAAATCAGCCTGAGATCAGGAATCATAAAGCCTCCTCCCTCCAGCCCTGTGTGCCACCAGGGCTATAATCCTTCCTTAGGTTATAACAAGTCAGACAACTCCAGGGTTTATTGCAGCTGAATTGACAGTGGTTGAGCTTGGAATTATTTAGCACAGGTGTTCTATAACAGTGATATATTGGGAAAATTCAGTGTTCAACAACCATCATATTTCCAGCTGTGCTGTGGTTAGTGCTAGTACAGTGAACCTAATATAAAACATGTGAGAATATTTGCTAGCTCAGGAACTTGTTAAAGGTATTTTCTTACAATATCTAAGCTGCTATGTTTATCTAGGTGCATTTCTTTGGTCTTGCATTTTCATAAAGGGTGTGATATTGGTTTTATAAAGCTGTCACTGAACCTGGAATCTGCTTCTCTGCAACCAAGTGCATTAGTAGCCATGCTAACCAGTGTGCAGCATACGAGCAGGTGAAAATAAGATTATGAGGAATCCAACGACAGTCCGTTATCCTTAGCACATTCATCCTGAGCAGCACCTGTGCATCTGTTACATATATAGACATATTTTTACTAGGGGTGCTAGAAATCTTGAAACAAGTGTTGCAAGCATCTATATGTAAAAGAACATAAAAGGAGCAAAGTTAACAAGAGGCTAGGGGGCTGTAAAACAAGGGTAGTGAAGTGCATTCACCAGCAGCAAAATTTGTGAGTGTTAAGAGAGGTTTTATATGTACATATGAACACACATGCAGTTTTAGGGGTTCAAAAGACTCATGCGTGAACATAAAAATAAATGGCCAGAGAATATATAAGGGTATTTGTAAAACACATGCAAATAAGAACACAGAGATGCTCATGCGATGAGCATGTGCTCTGAGCTGAGTTTTGCAAAGATGCTTCATTAATAACTTTGAGCCACAACAGGTTGGTTATTATAATATTCTAACAGATATTCTGTGGTCTCACCATAAATTTCCAACAGTGCCTTCAAGCTATGGCAGTTCTGTGGATCTCTTTTTGGGAAAGAAGGTAAATACCACCAGCCATCCAAACTCAATTGTTGTATGGATTACAGTTGGATCTGGCTAGAAGAAATGTATCTACATACTGGTTTGGCCCTATTATTTATAATTTTCCTGATAGAGAAAGTGGGTATCTTTTACCTATGAAATGCATGTGTTGTGGGAGAACCAGGAAAGGCATCTCTCTCTGATCTGAGAGATAAAACTGATATGAAAAAGGCACTTTGATTTGAGGAAGGATCTTTTCTCTGATTTGAGAAAGCTGCTCTATATTTTTCAACACTAGGTTAATGTTCATAAACAGTCATTTTATCCATGAGCTGGTAGTATTTAGAGACATGGTTTGACAGCTCAATTAGGACCTCTTCTGGGACAACAGATAGAGCAAGCAGAGGTGTAGAATAATAATCAATATTTCTTGGTAGCAAGAGAGTGAGTTAACACCTTTCAGGAGCTGGCATTGCAGTTTGCATCCAACTTAGAAACACAGAGAGTTGAATGTGACGTCTTGAATATTTTACACCCATTGGTTGGTTAGTAAGATTAAACACAATCATGTAAAAACTAAATAAATCAAATCCTGCTCTTCAAAAATATCCTCATAATTGAAAACTTCTTGTACATCATAGTTTGTCATTTATCTTTGCAATTTTGCTTTCACTGAACTCTGAAAGCCCCATCTCTACCATACTATGTTCCAGTTTACCGAATGTGCAGACATTTATCAAATGGGCCATCAGTAGCCGTAGAAATGCAGTAGTATATCCAAGTTAAAATTCTTGCTTTGATTACTACAAATCCATGGAGCCCTTGGGTCCAAAGCTTCCACTGAAGCACAGCTATTTGCAAATAGATTTTTATAGCACATTAGTGCTGGAGGAGAGTCCAAAGAAAATAGTCCTTTTCAATATTAGAACCAGCTGTGACTTTCTTGTGCTGATGACTCATTCATTTTTTTTTATAGGGTGGGAGAACTAGGCAAAAGACACACAGAGTCTTATTCAAGACGTTGTTTGTTTTGCAAAGGGTATCCTAGCCACAAGCCAACTTGATCATACCAATATGCAGCTCATGTTTATTTAAAACTTTTTTCTTTTAACAGTTCCAATTATAAAAACAGAACCCACAGATGACTATGAGCCTGCTCAAACCTGTGGACCAATGAATCAAGGCCTAAGCCCTCTCTCTAAACCATACTACAGCCAGCAGATCATGATGCCTGCGGATCCTGGTTCGTGCCTCGTGGCTGGCTTTGCCTCCTGTCAGCAGAGAAACGCAGTGATGTCACCCTCTCCCAATGCAAGCCCCAAGCTGCACGACCTTTCGTCCTCTCCTTACAAGTGCATCCCCAACCCAGGCCATGGTCACCTCGGACTTCAGCAGCCCGCTGGAGGTGTCCCCACCATACAGGAAGTGCCAAGGTCTATAGTTGTGCACCCAAGCTCCCCCGAGCAATCATCTCACATCATGCTGCAGCCGCAGGTGAGTCAACATCTGAGCAGTAGCTGTCCCCTTGGTTATCAACAAACACTCTATCCCAACAGTCCCTCTTCTCCAGTTCCATCTGTTACCCAAGAGCCAACCTATTTGCAGTCCTGCAGTCCAACTCACTCATCCATAATGGGTCAACAGCAGCAGCAACTGCCGAAGGTTCACAGAAATGAGTCTCCAACAACCCAACCACTGTCATTGCCAGAGTTGCATGAGGAAAGTAATCATAATTTGGCCCCTATTCCTGTAACGATCAAGCGAGAACCTGAGGAATTGGACCAGATGTACCTGGATGATGGTAAGTCTTCCACAGCACAGAGGTTTGCATTCAACCATGTTGCTATATCAGTGAGTTCCCTTAACACCCTCCTCCTTTTGAATCCCTGTGGAAAAAAGTTTAATTAACAGCCTGGTGGAATGATGCAGAATTTTGCTTGGTTTGTTTCTATATGGGAAAGAGTTCTTTAATTTCACTTGTGATAATGAAACCATATTATCTAAGCCTTAAGTGCTGTTAGTTACCGTAGAGCTAGCTGCATGACCAATAACTACATTGCAATAATCTTGACCGTATGGTCTTGGCTTACACCCATGCCAGTGACCTGTGGAACTGCAGTGAAAACATATTTAACATTGTTCCGTCCATAATGCAGTGAAACTTCGGATACACAAGTGTGCTCACTGGAACTAAATGATAAACTGCTCTCCTTCACTTTAGAATGTTAAAATTAAAAATGGAGGCACATCTTTCAGCATAACTTTTCAGTCTGCTGGCATCTGACATTAAGACTACTTTTTCTTCTGTTCTTATTGTGAATTTGCTGCTGATTTTTTATCTTTCTTTTATAAGATTTTCTATGTATATATTATACACGCACCACTGAAATGTTAAAATGCTGTGATGAACTTGTCAGACTCCGGCTTCCAAAGATTTATTAGCTGAACATAATAAAAGGGGTAATCTGGAATTTGATTATGTGACCTCACTGAACTGTGATTTAGCACTTGCTGTTAAGTGTCCCAGTAGTATTCTGAACCCTCACCTTAATACAGTACGTGAGTTCCCTTCCAATAACCTTATAACTTTATATAACATACCATGCTATTTAAAAAAGAAATGCCTTTGAATGGCTGTGTTGAAACTAATGGGTGCCAAGGAACAACTGAATATGATTGTCTTTTAGGGAGAATTTAAAGACAGTTCATTGCACTGTTTAAAAAAAAATGGATTTTTAGTCATTCTATTTTAAACAGCATAATACTCACTGAATTAGGATTACAAATGAATGTTTTGGAGCTTGAGTAGCAGCCTTTTGCTTTTCAACTCTGGGAAAATTATTTTTCTCAACAGAAGTTATTATTGGTTACATGATAGACAGGTCTAAGGAATTTTCCTAATTAGGAGTTCAGTTTCCTAAAGTTTTGCACAACACGTCTTTTGTGACAAGGTTTTCTTCATACAGTGTGCATTTTTACCACATATCTGTGTTGTGAGAAGCAAGATTTTCAACAAACCAAACAAGAAATGTACACAAACCAAAACAAAAAAACATGTCCAAATTTTGGTTTTGAGAGAAACCAGAAGTTATGTGTGGCTGGAAGAAACTACAGCTAGAATCTAAACCTAGTCTATAGCTGTCTCTCTAGAAAAGCACGAAAAATGGGCAGTCTTTCTGCCTTACCTCTCCAAAATCCAGCAATCATTTCTCTCACAGCACTACCAAAGCTACGTTTGTCTGGTCTGTGCTGGAGGGATGGGACTGCAGCTCAGAGGTGGAGGATGAAGGTCCTCAACCATGTCTACTTCAGGTTTCTCCTGAAGCAATAGAGGAACTTTGCTGCAGTGTGGTCTGGGACAGGGGTTTTATTTTTTTCAGCAATGCTCATTCTCTCTGACAAAGCAGAAATGGTTTAGTCTTTACCCATTGCTCTTCCATTCCCTCTTCTGGACACACATGCACACCAGTCCTCTGATGGATAATCGGAAGTAATTGTAGAAGCCACCATGTACATCTGCACTGATACTTAGAGTTGACTTTGAAGATCTTTTCAGTTAGCCAAAACCAGATATACTTCCCTTTGGCATTGAGCAATCTATCAAAATCCTTCTGTGTCTGACCACAAGAACTATAGACCAAGAAAAAAATCACAGGCATAACAGTCATGGTAACAATATGTAATAGAAAAAAAAAAAATAACTTACGGAATTCCAAAAAAATAAACAATGACAGTTACCTCTAAAGGTAATCAGAAATGGTAACTAGAGGAAGTCTCTTTTCTATGTCTAAACTGGTATTTAGGTTTGTCTCAGACTGATGCAGCCCAATCCACATGAGCTGCCATTACCTATCTATGCCCTGTCTCACTGCCTGAAGAAGAAATGGCCATCCACTCTGTGCCCTGCACTGACAAAATGAAGCCCTTATAGAAGTTAGGAAAGGACTACTACTGTCTTCTTATTTTTCTCTGTATTTGGGCAGTCTGAGAGAGGAAGTGTGCAGCAGAGGAGCTGAAGGTAGGAACCACAGCTTGTGGGATATGTGCTGGCCAAGACCCTCTGTTCTAACCATGCAGAGCCCTGTCACACCTCAGACACACAGCACAGAAGCACAAAACTGCAGGTCAGGCTGGAAGCCAGTTTACATTCCGTGCTATAGACATTCATGGAGGCAACCTTAAAATACCAGTGCAGACAATGGTTTCACATTACATTTAATCTGATGAAACTGTAGGCTCTCCATGGAAAGGGTGGCCTCAATCCATCTTGTGCTTAGCCACATGCTCTTGCTGCTTCCTTTGAGCATTATCAATTGATTATGGAGTGGTGGAGGAGGCTAATGGAAAATTAACCTGCCAAAAATAGCAAAACCCACGTAGTTTTCCGCTGGGTCAGCTCATGGAACCACATCCCACGGGTCCAATAGGTGGGTCCAGCCCACGAGAGGGGAAGGAAGCCTTTTGTTGTGGGTCAAGGAGTGCAGTGGAGCCACACCAGGTGGCAAGCAGCCCACCCATAGGCCAGAGTAAGCATGACTTGAAGCCACATCCGATACCATCTTATCCTCCCCAGCAACTATCTAATCAACTCATCCTGTCTCGGTAAAAAATCCCCATCTCATGCTCACCTATTACTTATGGGAAGCTGACATCTTGGCTCCCTGGCACAGTCTCAAAGTGCAGTTTGGCCACTATGATGACTGCCTAGAAACCAGTATAATTGCTCCTGCTGTCCTGGTAGATGCCATTCACTGAGATACGTACTCCATGTATGCAATGCCTCTGTGCCTGGGGCTGTCTCATTCAGACCTCTGGCAATAACAGTGAAATAAGGCACTGCCTAGAGGGAGAATGGGTTTTACAGAGTGGTTCTGAATAGGAGCAACTTATTTTTCATGTGCTTGATTTTTTGGAATAGGAGCTTTTAAGTAATTTCCTGGTTGGAGAAGTGGGATATCTATGATTTGGGACCATATTCTGAAAATCAGAATTCAAATCATACTGGTGAATAAAGACAGTTATTCTTCTCTTAATAGATTGCTGCTCCACTTCTTTATAATTTGTTGTTTTGCTGATTCAGTTCAGACCCCTTCATATAGCACAATTTAAACTTTTTTTTTGTTTTTTTTTTTTTGTTTTTTTTTTTTTATTTGTACCTGTGAACAATATTAAAACCAGAGAGATGTCAGATGTACTTGGCTGCTTTCCTTCCCTACTACTCTAAATATATCAGCTCTTTCCCCCATCCCTAAAGTAGTTTAAAAGTAATGCAATATTTTAATGACATTAAAAATTAAATTCTCAAAGCATCATTCCATAAAAAAAGTGTAAGTATCTTCACAGTGTCTTGTAACTGTTTAATACCTCCAGTTTTACCTGAAGGTACTTTGAAAAGTGTGAGGTATAGACATCTAACATACTTATGGGACTACTGGACAAACAAAATATCTAACTAGTTATGCCAGATGATATTTGGTAAAGTTTTGGTTGATTGTTTTCCATTTTGGGGAGGTTTGATTTATGTATCTAATATATGTATAGCAATCTTGGACCAGGTATAAACAGAATTTTTTTAGTTTCAGTTTATGGGACCAAAGCAATATTCATGCCTTTTGGTCTGGAATATCTCCAAATATAGACCATCTAAACTACAGAGCATAGATGGAAAAAAACAGTCAGTGAGTATATATAAATATATCCTGTACATGACATTTCTCTGCTTCTGTGATGGTGGGCAGCTGAACTGATATAAAGGGAGCACCCAAAGAGACTTCCATTTTGGCAAATAATTTTTGGTCTTGGCAATCTTGTTTTAAATCAAAATCTACAGTAGCCACCTGGGTTACTCATTAAATGTCCTGTCCATTTCAGTATGTGCTTTTATGATTCAAAACGTATAACATATTTCAAACTCACCCCGTAAAGTGATACCTGATATATTATGGCTATGCTTTTGATATTGAAAACGATCTGGCTTGTATACCAGCACTCATTTCAAGTAATTATGAGTTCAACCTACAAACAAAGATTATGGCTGACTCTCTCTGATGCTTTCACAGCAAGATTTGATGTTCTGTTTAAAAGTATGGTGTAACTAAGTGGTTGAAATGGGACATTTATGCCTGGTTTTGGTCCTTTATGGGAACCCATGGTCCTTTGCAGCAGAAGATGGGGTGTCTCCTGTCCTCCTTGCCAGAAGCTCTTACAGCAACCTGCAGCGAACTGGGGCACCCTGGCAGACCACATCAGGGCTAACGCTAGCTCCCTGTGCCTGTGCTGTCCCTGCCCTAGACAGCAAAGGTTACATGACTTTCTCCTTTCAGATCTAATCTGGGAGTAGTGCAGGATGCTAGAGTGGTGGAGCCATGGAAAATCCTTAGACAGGCAGACTGATTTATCAGCTTGAGGGACATCTTCAGTACAAGTCCATGCAGATAATTGCTTTTAAGAGTAAACATTTTATTTGGGGATCAATGAGTCTAATGTGCTGTACAGCCCTTTGAGTGGATGTGAATTAGTATTGCCCAAAGAGACGGCCAGTTTGGGGAAACTATGAGCTGATGAGAACTCTTCCTAGTTCCTTGAGCCAGTCATCATCTCAAGGGGATGTGAAATTTTACCTTTATTTATATCTCACTTTTCAATACGCTCATCTCTCCTGCTCTCTAACTGGGGCCTGGGTCAAAAGCTGTGCTAGTCTGTTCTTGAAAGAATCCCACGTCTTTTTGGTTGACCAGGGCAGCTCAGATAATTTTTCCAAATTTTGTCTGCTTTTCTTAGTGGTAGAAGAAGCCCCAAGCCAAAGGTGGTGGAATTAATTTCACACAGTTTTCAAGATGTTCAGGCAACTGGGGACCAGCCAGGCTCACAACAGGAGATGCTAAAGGTGGCTTGAAATCACCTTCCTCATCTCCATTTCCTTTTCCTGGACCTAGTATAGTCTGGGTGGAACACAGAGTCTCCAAATCTTTTTCTTTCACCAGGATGGAGAGAGTTCAGTTAGGCATGTTAATGCCAAGAAACATTTTTCAGGTTGTAACTGGCACTCCCACAAGCTATTGTATTTTTACCTGCAGCAGAATGACACTCGATTGTGAAATTATTTCCTACCATTAGAAACACCAAAGAAATCAATTTTCATTACAGATCAAAATGAAGCTGTTTCTAAAAAGCAAGGGGGAAACACATTGGTACCAACAAGAAAAAGGCGTATGATTTATGTTCTCAGCAGATTTAAAGGTGTATTGTACACACTATGATCCCAACTTGTTATATTAATGTATAGAACTTTACAAAAGCAGTTTTTAATGAAAAGAAAAACAGCACCCTGGAAGATTTTTTAATAAAGCTACACTTGAGTTATGAAGCTGAACAAGATCTCAGCTTCTTCAACTTTTACCCAAGTTCTAATAAAAAAATTTTGAGATGAAGTCACAGCCACGCTGAAGGCAGCGGCAAGCTCTCATTGATGGCAGTAGGGCCAGGATTTCACCCTCAGTTTAAAAAACTGTTTCCCAGAATGCCCCAAGTTGTGTGTAGGTGCCAAAACTGGATTAACAATATGTGAAAGACAGATCTCTTGTCTGAAGTTTTGTGTATTAATTCAGCCTCCTCCTTTCGACACAGACACTTTCATAAAGGTCTCTATTCTGATCTTAATTTAAACTAAACTATAAATCTTTATGTAGTAAGATGAAAATACATAAACCATAAACAAAGTTATCTGATGTTTAGATACGTGGCTAACAGAAAGTATCAAAACCACATCATCATCTTTTTTTAAAACAAGGAGGCTTTTGTTCTTGTGATTGTCTTTGCACAGCTGTGAGTTTTATAGTGCTGTGCCAATGAATGCACTCATTGCAACTTTTATTTTACTCTGAAAAGGTAAATTGGGAGCATTAAGCCCTCCATAAGTATGTAAAAGTGGCAAAACCACAGGTAAAGTGTTACTGAAAGCTGCAGCCCTGCCAGCCATTTCATTTTAAACATGGCTCTTTTAAAAATAACTTTTGCAGTAAAAGCTGTAACTCCTGGATGTAATATGAGCTATTGCTAATGTCATTCCCATGAATTGCTTACAGTGTTGAACTGTTAGATGTCTGACAAGTCCATATATCTCCTATTCTGTATATATGAAAGATTTTGCCTCTAAACCATATGTTCTCTTTTATTATTATTCCTCTGTATTCTTCAAATGCACGTGGTTTGGTGATATAGTTTATTTGAACAGGAACCATAGCAGACAGAATTATTCTTTTGCTGAAATGTATCCTTTTTCATACATCTCAGCTTCATGATTAAAGTGATTGGCTCTTGAGGCATTAAGTTTAGTCTGCTGCTGCCACAATTATGCTTTTGAAAACTCCTGAGTTCATTCTGTGATTTCCAGTAGTCCAGATGTCATTAGAACAACATGCAGGTAGTCTGCAAAGTCCAGTAACACTGTCTACACTTCGGTCTAGCTTGTGTGAGCTTTTCCCTCCCTCCCTCTTGGCCTAGCATAGCAGTTCTAGGAGAAAACAAATAGCTTTCCTCATGGAAAGTTTTACTTAATCTGGCTTGGTGCCTGTGTCTAGACCCTCCTCATTTCTAATGATGATTGAAAGTGTGCATGCTACTGTGATAAAACATGCTGAGTCGTTAACATTTGGGACTTCAGTTGTATGTGATGAGTAAGGGAGGACTGAAGTAATTCGTTAGTGTCAGACCTTCGGTGGACTTGCATGTCTGGGTTTGAGGGGTGTCCTGTTACATGAAACCACACACCCTCAGGATCAGGGATGCAGTTTTGCTGTTTCTAGTGGGTTTAGGTGAATTGAGTCTCCCTGGACGCTCACCAAAAGAAAGCCCCCAAAAGACTAAATGATCAGACTAGGTGTCACTTCCTCCAGTCCCAGGTGTGCGGTTGCCAACAGAGCAGACCTGCCTACCTCTTAGCTGCAGTATGCTGTGAAATCTAGCAATGAGCTTTGCTTTCTTCTGTCATCAGCACTTAGATTTCCATGGAGTCTTGAGCTTTCAAGAAAGTGTCCAGTTCCTTCAGAGAAGTCCTGAGTGCCTCCACCTTCATTCAATGATGGCCGACACTTCAGGGAGCACTGGTGCTGGGAGCAGGAGGGTGGCAAAGTGATGGGAAAGCTGTAGAAATTAGCAGGCTGTGCTTTGCAATGTTTTGATAACCCAGAGTATTTTTAGAGTACAAAACTCAGCATTTGCTTGATGTGCTCTGCACACACACCTTCGTGTTAAGCACTTCAAGTCATTAAGTATACAGCTGAAGCCACGTTATGCCACCTCTTTTTAACTGAATGCCAGCTTCACACTGCAGCCCTGGTAGTCTCTGTGCAATTAGCTGGGGAAGAAATTGCCCCTCACTTCCATGTCTGATTCATTCTCCTATTTCCATAATGATGGCTGTTGGCATTGATGTGTTTCAAATGGTAAAGGTTTTGTGGGTTATTTTCTGTAAGTTTTCCTTGGCAATCAGGGGAGAAGAAGTTGCTGTATCTGAGCCTTTGTAACATTTACATTTGCTGTTAAGCCTGGAGGAGTGCCAAGGAAAATATGTGGCTTGCAGAAGCACAAGCTTCGTGAGAAAGCTTTGTTCTGATGCGATTCATTTTAGGAATATGTTGTTTGTTTGAAACGTTTCTGCTGAGCTGTGCAGTGTTAGCTGCTCAGGTGTGGCTGCGTGGCTCATGTACGGCCTCCGTGCTCTCATGTCCTGAACCACTCCTGGCAAAACATTTATGGGGAAGTTGTTTTATAAAAATCCCTCATCTCCACAGAGAGGAGTATCATACAGACCCCTGCTGCATCTAGCAAGAGTTAGACTGAAGCAACTCTCATGCTCAGCCCAGCAACACGTGTCAGAGGAAGCGCTCTCATGAGTAAACTCGCTGACTTCACGTACGGTGCACTTGGCTAAGCGTTAGCAAGCTGTAATGTTGCTAGATTGCAAAGTGGCAGAGGGCCTGCCTCTGCTCCCACTTAAGTCAATAACACCGTTCCCTTTGGGTTCATTGGGAACAGGACCAGGCGTATGGCTGGTAGTTAAAATGCATAATAGCTGCATTCATTTCAATCTGGTCGTTGATAGACACACAGAGAAGGAGTCTTTTATAGGAGATTTATGTGCAGCACAGTTGATTATTTCGTCTACATCTGCTGGACAACTGGGGGGCTCAGTCACAGGCCTGATAGTGGCTTGACCATCGCTGTCAAGAATGGGCTGTTTGATAACCCTACTCCTGATCTTTTCTCCTCTCTGAGGAGCTAATGCTGATTGCAACCAAAGGGGGAACATACTTTCCACACAAGGCTTATCTCTGGGCTGGGAGGAAGCTTATGAAAAAAAAAAAAAAAACAGACCCTCAATATGACCCCCCCCTCCTCTGTAACTGAGAAAGCCTGCAAAGTCTAAATGTTAAAAATACCTGGAAACAGTTGCTAATAAAAGAAATATGGTAAGGAAACCATGGACCTATTCCTTGTTGGCCAGCCTGGGTGGGTTTGTCTGCAAACCAGAAAGCTGGCCCAACCCTGCTCTACAGGCTTGGCTTTGTTAGTAGGTCTTTACATTTTCCATACTTTTAAGCCTACTGCAAGACAAATATCAGAAAGTGAGATGGTGCTGAAAGTATATCAAAATTCCCAGACTGTATTGTCCCTAAGCACATGAATTACAGCATGAGCATTTGAACAGTCTTGGAAAGCAACTCTACAGGCTATCAAAGTCCACAATCAGTGGATTCAATTCTTAGGTTCTTTTGTAGTTATAACTTTTCCAAGCATCATGTATGTAGAAGAGCATTCCTCTCTTTTCTTGCCTTTGTACAACTAAAGTATGAATTTTCTACTTAGTTTTAGCCCTTCAGCAGTCATATGAGAACGCAGAAGACAAGATGTCTTCTTCATGTCTATGCTGTCCAGGTTTCTCTTGATATTATCTTGCTGTGGGAGCTAAGGCTACAGATCTGTTCAATTTCATAACTGCTGTGATATCTTTCTGGTTGCAGAATAGATATTGCAGTAGATATTACTAATCAATTTTGATACCCCAGGAGCAGCAGTCAGCTCTATTTCTACTTCTTCAGGAAAAATATGCATTTCATTGCCACCTTGTGAGTAAAATCTTCTGCAAATTACTTAAGAAGTAGAAAAAATGCTATTTTGGGTCACAAGTGAAGCCTCCAAAATGCAAAACTGCAAAATATTTATTTAAACTTTCATTTCTATCCTGTATATGCAAGTCCAAAAGCACATAAAGTATGAGAGTGTGTTTATATATATGTATGTGTGCAAATACACACACGTGCATATGTAATGAGATATAAGACATAGTATGCTAATTCTTTTGCTTATTTGAAGGTGTGGTGGGTGAGAGTCATGTGAATCATTTCTACTCATGACTGACATCTCTGAAAATCCTGCAGGTGTCTGTTGAGTAAAACTTCTTGGAAACATGAGGTCAAATGGAGAAACCCATCCTGTGGGTGTTCTGTTGTGCTCAGTTAGTTTCTGAACTGAATTGCCTGTTGCAGCTCTGAAATCTGTCTCCGTGCTGTTGCATGCCTCTGAGCTGCAGTTGTCACTGTTGCTGAATGATCTTTTGGCATCTGAGCATTTGTTATCCAGCTATTCTTTTGGAAAACAGAAGGAACTGATGAAGATGATCTCTTTGCTTTTAGCTGGCTTTTTTTTCCAGTCCTAGCTGTGACAACTCTGTGTTCCACCATGTTCCAGACAGCATTTGGATTCAGCTATTCACTTGAGGGCTTTCACCTCAGCGCGTCTGCATGAGCCATTAACAACTTATCCAGGCAGCTTCTCCTCATAGTCTTTGGATTAGTGGGACTGGGAGGTTCAAATGTGCTTCTCAATCTAAAACGTCTGTGTCTGAAATTGTCGTATAAGAAGAGGTTAGCAGAGAACTGGTCCTGATTTTTTTTTTTTCAATTCTCACACTCTTGCTTGTTTTCTTTCTTTTGAGAAATTTCCTCAATTTATTAACTGTTAACTTTTGCATGAGACTATACAGCTGTCCCTTGTATTCTGGTAATCAAAGGCTAGAAGTGGTCTTCCTGAAGCTGCTAGAATTGATGCAATGTAAAATCAGTCTTTGCAGAAAGATCTAAGAAGTCTAAGGTCTGGCTAGGTGTACTTCATCCAGGCACTGCACAAAGTCTCTTACAAAGTGGGTTCTGGAGGGGCCACCAGCAATGGAGATCGCTGCTACTACTCCAGTTACTCCAGTCTCTTAATTCCTAGGTAACTTTGAAAGTGTTCTCAGGGATTTGTTTGTTTGTTTGTTTGTTTGTTTGTTTGTTTATGTAAAGTGTATGTTAGGGTGAAGAAAGAGCTCACAGCAAAGGAAAAAGGAGCAAAACTGATTCCAGGGCAGAAAATGTGATGCACTGCAAGACTACACTTTTTGCATCAGTGAACAAACAGGGCAGCAACGACTGCCTCAAAGAATTTTCCAGGAGGTCTCCGACTGTTTCCAGAAACCCAGGTTACACCTTTGCAGGCCAGACAAACACCACTACAGTCTAATTAAACCGTAGACTAAAAAACTGGACATACTGTGTTAGATCACCATTTGACATTAACTTGCAAAGCTCCATTGTTATCAGACAAGCTGGGATGATTTCTGCCCTATTCAGCATATAACCACAATTATGGAGATAAAGGTGACTGTTTCCTTTGCAGAAGATTTAGACTTACATTTTTGCAATCCAATATCCCAAATATTTCACAGTATTTTAATGGTAAACTGAAGTACTAAAGTTGAACCAGTAGTGCTGAAATTGAGGAATAAGGTTTGCCAGAAGAACATGCTAATGTGAAAGCATCTTCTTGCATTATTTTAATAGCTAGTTTACAAATCCAGGAATAGCTGCAACCCTGCAACCCTCAGCTGCTGCTGTTGTTTACTTGTTTTCTAACGTGAAATGACTGACCCACTGAGTTGGTGCGTGCTTGCTGGCAGAGTCAGATCTGTGTGATGAGACTCCAGGACTCGCAGTCAAGGTGGGGGCTCTGCATGGGGCTGCTCTGTAACTCTGGGACAATGATTCAGCACAGTTAGGGGACTGGGGCTTTTTGTGACAAGTGCAATGTATGTATATAAATTTACTCTACTTGGAGAACATACTAAAAAGAAAAAATCAAAGCTTTCTCATGATGCTGTAGCATGGCTAGCACACATTTGAAAGTTTCAGACTTAGAGTATGACTGTGAAACTACCTGGTGGTGTAACTAGAACGAAAGAAGGCTTGAGAAAAAGAGAAATGAGAGGAAGGTTAAATATAACATCCCCATAAAAAAAAGATGAGCAAAGATGAATTTTGGAAGAAGAGGGGAAAAGGTGAGTGTGGGTGTGAGAGAGAGGAGTTTGTCTAAAACTGAAATAGTACAAATGAGTAGTAATAGCCCAGGATTTGACTGCCCTATGTATATATAAAGTATATCTAAAGAATGCTCAATTTTGCCTCAAAATAATTTACCTGTAGAGAAAAATAAAAGGAGATGATGAAATAAGCAATGTGCTCATTAACCTTAAGAAGGTTAAATGAGACCTAAAGCAATAAAAGAGCTTTCATGAATTATTGCTCGTATACCTGAAGATAAACATGAATCACCTTTGCCTTGGTCCTGCTAAACTTATGCAATGGGAACTAATAGTCCTACAATAATGGTAAAAGTGTACATTTTAAAAGTAGATGAACTTGCCTGTTTGATCTGTGTGGGGAGAGTGTGTATCTGTTAGTGCTCAAGTTAGAGGAGCCAGTCCATTTGTCTGTATTGATCTGCAGTGAGATTACTGAACTGCATAGAGGTAGGAGGTTTCAGTGGCTCAGCTCCACTGGGGCAGCATTTCCATGGGAGTTATTTGCACACTGTATTGCCAGGCTTTATAAGGAGCAGGGACAGGGCTTCAACATTACCAACAGATGGAGAGAGCTCCTGTAGGGAGCCCCAGAAAACTCAGAAATATGGTGAAAAGGAAAGGGGTGGAGAGTATTCCTTGGGTAACTACAGTCACATCACCTGAACTCAGTGAGAATTTTTTTGTATCAATTGTAAGACTTCTCTTACAATATAACAGGGCATTCCTTAAAAATTAGAGAAAAGCAGATTGTTCATTGGCTCTTCCCCAGTAGAAATTATGCAGAAAAAATAACATTGCTAGAAGGAGTAGAAGTGATTGGCCTTTGACCAATCACTGATTGTCAGTGAAGGATTTTTAAAGGTTCATTTTCAAGGTTATATGATTGAAGAATAAAACAGGAAATCCCCTTACTTTGCAACTTTAGAAAGATGGCATTCAAATTACATTCAGGATGTGATCCAAATGCCATGAAATTTTTTTCCATCGTCTTCGATGGATGTTCTAAAACAGGATGTGTTAAATCAGGGGAAATAATAACAGAATAACAAGTAAATTAACAGAAGATTCACAACACATTATGAATCACTGTATTAAAGAATCAATTAGAGTCAGCTAGTTAAATAAACACAAAATAGTAGCAAAAAAAAAGTTGGAACTAGAAAAAATTTGAACATCTGCTGAAGTTTCCAAAGCTATATTTAATATTAACTTGGGAAAAACACCTGGACTGAATGGTGTCTCATCAAAAATTTGTAAGTGTTTCCAGACCAAAATCACTCATATACTTAAAAAAAATCATCTGCTCAACTGAAAAAGAAAACTCCTCTCTCAGCTCTTCCTTACCACTGAGTTTCACTATGGAGAGTATCACCGTTTTAGAACAGAGAAGCAACAAAATGCAACTGTTGATCCAGAAGTTTTTTATTGATTGTTAAGATCTAGTACCTGAGGTCTCTGTCCACCTGGCTGCTGCAAAATGCACCTCTGCCCCTACTAGTTGGCTGCAACAGGGCCTGCCCTTGTGTAACAGATTAGCTAGTAGGGTAGACTTTATTATTTTAAAGAATATTACGGATTCAAGCACTAAACACAAAGCAGAGTATGAAAAGTGAACAGACTTTTGATAGGGCTGCAGGATTTTCTTTTAAGAAAGCTACAAATGGATGGACCATTTCTTTGGTTGTTAGATGAATATTCAGGAAAAAAAAGTCTACTTTTGAAATTTGAAATAGAAATTTAGTCTTTTGCATTTTAGTCAGGAAGGTGGTAGAGACAGGACTGCCTATGTCTGATTGTGTTAGCTGTAACCTTAAAAACTTCCAGTCAGCCAGCTAGATGTCAGCCAGCCCTATACCTGATGTTTCAGTGGCAAAATCTGTGGTTTCCCTGATGATAAAATCTGGATTTCTGCAGCAATCAACATAATTTCTGTGCTATCAGCTAAGAGTTTTTTTCAGGGAGGAGTTGGCAGATTCATGTGACTTCAGACAAGTCTGTATCATGCTTTCTGTTGTGCATGGTCCCCTGAGCAATTCTGGCCACTGCATCCCTGTGCCTCTTTTCTGAAATGTCAGTGTTCAGAAAGTTGTCCAAAGACAGGTTTAAATTTCATACGAAAAACTCTCATTGAGGGGAAGCACCACTACCAGTAGAAAACCCAACAGCTTGACACACTAAAATGATTGCAAGAATTCCTTAAGATGTCTATGTATGAATATTTCTCATAACATGGAAAAGATGTCTGGATTGTACATTGCTGCTGCAAAATGAAAATCTTAGAGTGGGAGAACTTTCAGTTATTCATGATAGAGACTACTACAGTAAATCAGCATAGATTCATCATGATGTAGTGCATCTGCACTGATTTCTACCTGTTCAGAACCTAAACTCTTTTATTTAAGAATGAATATACTACCTGCAGAGATGATTCTTCTGGCTACATCCTCACTTGAGATTACTCCACTTTTAAGTACAAGCAGACGTTTCTGTGTATCTTTTCCCCTTCCTTTACAGACTTGTATTTGTATTATGTATCTGTATTTCACATGCCAGTGGAAATCAGTAAAGGAAATTAATTTGTGTGAATGGACTTCATAAATTTCTTGGTGTACCAATAATGAAATCCTGGTTTGAGGAATAAGAAACAGTAGAGCTTTTCCAAAATATTTTAATCCTTGGCTATGATCAGTGGCATAAAATGAACCGTTCTTTCCTATGTGTCTAAAGTCCAAGTTGTGTTACATGTAGTTATGTGATGTTCTTTCCAGCCTCATGTCAGTAAATAATTGTAAGGCTGCTTTTGAGTCTGTCTCTGACCTTCACTGTGGTTGTCCTTTCTTTAACAAAAGCTGAGAATCATAACAGACTGATCTCTTTCTGTGATCTGATCTAGTCTAGTCTATATTAATCCTACTCCCAAATTCTTTAACAAGTTTACCATAAATATAATACTGTATAAGCATTTGTAATATAGCACAGCTGTAAAAGTGTTTAAAACAGTATTAGTCAGTACCTCATATTTTCTAACTTCTTTTAATTTGATAGAAATACAAATTCACTTTCTTTGTATTGTTGAGTGATTTTTTTTTTTTTTGTAAAAAATTATTTTTAACAGGTTTAGGTTTTACGAGTTTAAGCTAGAATGTTGTTTGGTCTGTCTAAACTTTGCCACTTTGTATAATTCTAGTTATTATTACCTGAACATGAACCAGGGATGATTTGTGTTTTAAGGAGCCTCTTGCAGGGATAGGAAGAATCATATAGCTTACCATCATCTTGTTTTAACAAATAAAAGATGGCAGCTGAGCTGTTTACTCAAGCTAAGCAAGTGGATGAAGAATTTTTAGGCCTAGAGGCATGATAGAGAAACTACAACAAGAAAAAACACATGCTACTAAAACCCTATGTATGTTTTTTCACTATGACCTAGGAACAGGATAGGGCTGTAGGATCGAACTGTACCAGCATGCATATGCATTAAAACCAACACACTGAAGTGAAAACAGAAATGTTGTTTTCTTGGGGTAGTCTTCTGAGAGTCAGAAGTAAATCTCCTGACATCAGAGAAATTTCATATGCTTTAAAATTAATGAAAAAAGAATAGAACAGATCTACTTGCCTTTTTTTGCACATACACATGAAGACATTTTAAATAATGGTTAGGGGATAATCAGCAAAATAGCTTGTTTACAGTGCAGTGACTGATTCTTTCCTGCCAACCCATCAGACCTGTACCCTGTGTTTTTGTAGACATGCTTTGCATATCTGCCTGTGTTTAATAAGGACTTGACACAAAGCCCATTAAATTCAGTAGGAATTCTTCTGTGCTTTTTGGATCAGATTCTTATTTTTGGTCAACAGAACCTAACACTTAATGATCTTAAAAGAGTCCTATGTAGAAAAAAAAAAAAAAAACATATTCATGAAAATCTCTAATACTGGGTGAAAATTTAAGGCCCCCAAACCAAAGTCGATGCAGACAGAAGTTATAGTTCTCAGAGCAATGATAAAAGATTTTATTAAATTAATATTTAAAGGTTAACAGCACATACAATAATCTGAAATGACATCTGTATTGTATTATTGATATATATATTGATATAATTATCTGTATATTGACTGACTTGCGGAGGTTTAAAGAACCCTCACTGAGTTCCTCTGGTTGTTTGGGTGTGTTAATATTTAAAGCAAGGTTTGTGTTGGTTACATAGTGTAGGCCAAAGGGATCTCAAGGAGCCCTATGCTCTCACACACAATAGGGAGAAGTATATTTTGGGTGAATGCACCGCACGTGTTTGTGTCCCCCTTTATACCAGTTAATCTCCTGGAGTAACTACTTACTAAGCAGTTGTTTCACAACAATGTCTAGCAAATAATTTAATAGTTCTGCCCAAGCTTTTGCAGTGTTGACAAAGCCAGGAGTCCTGTTTTCATCTGTGCATCATAGTACAGGTCAATTTGTGCTATTTTGGAAGTCTCTTGAGGTGCTGTACTCATTTGTGCTTCAGTCCGTAACGAAACAATGACAACACTGCACCATGCATTCTCCATGGAAAATGGGTTAATTTCAACAATTTTCCATTTTCTGTAATGTTTCTTTCTGACGTAGGGGCCTTCTTTATGTGTGCAAGGCTTTCTATTGCAGCTATCCATAGATAGCCATGGCAAAGAGAAAACATGAAAGCTTCTAGCACAGGACATTCATCCTTACTTATCTGGTCCTCAGAGACATTAGCTAATCGAGGCACGATACTCCATACAATAGGACAAGTACTGTAAAGCTACCTCTGTTATCCCAGTGGACATGGAGACTTATCATTCCCATGGTATTTTACAGGGTTTGTTTTGTTCTGACAACAACATCCACAGCCTACAGTACTATCAACTCTTCACAATGAATCTGATGCTGGCTGTGTGTGTTATCAGCTCCCTAATAACTGTCTTTTTTTTTATTTCTTTCCCACCCCATTTGTGAGAATTTGTCCCCTGGAGCTCTTCTCTATCAGGCCCATGCAGCTGCTGTTTTTTTAGATATGGCAGGAAGTAGGTACCGGAAAACAGCAAGAGCTCACAGCACTCAGAAAAATATAGAAATTCCTCTGATTTACCCAAGGCTCTGGCTCCAATCAAAGCCAGTTAAAAAAAAAAAAAAAAGACAAGGGGCTGTGGGGGGAAGGCCCAAGCAGACAACCATGTCTGGGCTGCATGTGCCAGAAATGAGTTTTTTAGTCATCACCTTCTGCAGGGTGCTGGTACATGACCTGGCTATGCAGCTCACGAGGTGCTTGCCTGGCAGCAGCGTTGTACCTGGCTGATGCTGCAGAGGTGGAGCTGACATGTGGGCAGCCCTGTGCCCACCGGCGTTGCTGCCAGCACCCTCCTTCACCAGCAGAGAAGCCCCTCTCACCTCCCCTGGGACTTGCATTTCTAAAATCTTGGCTGTTTCTGTGTTCTCCCTGCTCACGTCCCGTGTGCACATAAAGCAGATCAGTTTACCCCTTCGTCCAGTGTGCTCCCGTAAATGCTTTTAGCAGCACTTAGGAAAGGGCGCCAGCCAAAGGTACTGATGGAAAGTCACTAGAGCAAAAAACTGACATCACTACTATTATTATTATTACTACTAGTAGTAGTAGTATAATTGTAAAGCTCAGATGGGATATTTCTTAACTGCTAAGCAAAGACGTTTCTAGCTGCTTTGAATACCTTCACTTTTCAATCAGGGTAACTCTGGAGATTACTTCCAAAAACAAAAGAAGAAACAATAAACAAAAAACACCTCCAAACCTTTCAGTTCAGCAAGCAGTTTAGAAAAAAAGACACCACTGTCACCACCACCCCCCACACAAAGACATACATGGAAAAGATACTACCTTTAGAACTGGTTTTAATAAAGAAATCTTCCTCTTTGACGCAGCAGATAAGAAGGAAGATGTCCGCCCACAGACATCTCACACCACTAGCAATCTAGTTAACATCTGTAAATGTTTTAAGGAAAGAAATTACACTTTGAGACATTTCATTTTTAATTACAGTCTCCAGATTGGATTTGTTAGAGCAGGGAAATGTATCCCATAGCGACTGATGTCAATAGCAAGCAGTCCTTAAAGCCAGCCAGGATTGGGAAAGCCATGCTGTTTGCTGCTTTTGGCACTTCTCCCTGCTTTCACAATGTCAAACTTAGAACCGCCTTTATATGCACTTTCCATTTTTTTTTCCACAGTAGCTGTTGCCAGCAAGCTGTAAACTACCGTATATCACTCAGATTTAAGAACCTAAACTTTAAAACAAATTAAACTCTTGTTGACATTGTAATAAAAATCAGAATCGAACTGAACAGCTCAGTAAAACTGCACTTCAATTATTTTATGGATTTAAGATTGTTTTCTAGGATTCCCAGACTCCCAATACAGCAAAGTTATTTCCTCTTGGCAGATGGCTGGAAAAAAAAAAAATCATTGAATGGATAAAATTATGTGGCAGACACTAGGTTGAAGCCTAAAGGGAGGAAATGGTGTCTCCCCAGCACCTGTAAATATTTGCTCTGTGTCTTGACCAGAAAAGCCTTTCGTCCATGCTTTGAAAAAAAATATCAAGGTATTTATTTTGTGAGTTTTTAAGAAAATAGAATTTTCATCTGTCAAAATCCAGTTCCTAACTAGGTGTTTATGTGGTTTTTGAATGAGAACAGCAAATACAGGTCTGACCCACCCTTCAGAAGCTTGTCCAAATGCAGGTAAATGCATGCAGCGTATGAGTGCTCCCAGTCGCTAGCCTCTAGTTATCTTTTATCTCTCTACTTAGCAGTTAATGTTGGATATTATTTCTATATTTTTTTCCTATTGTGTAAAATGGAAACAAACAGAGGTTTCCATCCGATTAAGTGCCAGGTTTCCATTCTTTATAATGGAAATTCCATTCTTATAACTCGAAACAGTTTGGAATGAAAGTATTTCAGAAATGTGTGTAGACGGAAGCTACTGGAGATAATCATTTGTTTCATGTAACTGTTTTACAAAAGGTGTGGTGCACTAGAAAGGTTGTTGTGTGGAGCAAACAACAATCAGCTTGTGCAGCCTTTCATCAAAACTTTTGTTGCAGTTAACTTTTTTTCTTTCATTACATCAGTGAAATGTCCTTGACTGTCCTAGGGCACCAACCTCAGAACTGTTGCATTCCCACAGACTTAAGTGAGAAGTGAGCATGCTCAGGACGTTGCTAGCTCCTGTCACAAGGTTGTGTCTGAATACTCAGCCAAATTTTACACATCTGCATGCCCACAGCTAAGTCCTGCAGTCCACATGTTCTGGCTGGACTCACCTGGGGAGCAGCCTGTCTGCCTGAGCCATGTGTGGTCATGTGGGCTTTCCAAAGGCTTCATGCATTCAGCTTCTGGTCTTGCATCTGAACTGAATTAATGTTCTAATGTAAGCAGCCAGCTTTCTTCATTGTAGCATTAATCAACTTTTTTAAGCTACTCTTGAAGTTAAAGCTCATTCACTCATTTGTTGCCTAGAGCACCTCTGAAAGTGCAGGCCAAACTCCTACTGAAGTTTTGATGTGTTGCCAGATCTCAGCCCTGGCTTCTGAAGTGCTGTCACCTCTCAGCTATCAAGAAGCAAGGTTTTTAGAGTCCAAGTACTCAAAAAGAGGCAGAAAAGAAGTCCATCACAAGTGGTTGTTCAGAAAGTGTAATACAAGCACATCAAATAAAATTTGAGGTCTTTACATGTGCTTGAGAGTGAGGCGAGCATTCTATACCTGCCTTCTCCTGTGCGTTTTCCCACTTAAGCAGCACTGGCCGCTGGGCCATGTGTTTGCTGCATTTCTTTCTTGGGGCAGAACAAATTTCCTCTCTAGTGGAGAGCACTGAGCTCTGCACAGTTTTTGTGTCAAGCATTAAGCTTCAAGGGGGAAAGTTTCTTCTTACCTGGGAACCTGTCTGCAATTCTTACTGAATTCTTACCTGTGTCTGGTGTTTTTTTCTGTTGATGTTGGTCTGTCAGTCTAGTGTAAGGAGCCATAAGCTTAACACAGTGTGTGGGAGAGGGGAGGAGAGGAAGAGGTATTTTGCCATGTTTGCAGCTCTGTCACACTGGGAGCATGTGCAAATGAGTATTCTTCCAGCTGCTCTAATTTGAGCCACCTACTATAGATAATTTTAGCATCCAAGGAGTATGGGAGTCCAGCAGTTGCCTGGATGCAGTAGTTTTCATAGCTACGTCTCCTGTGCTGGGGAGAACACCTAATAACACCCAGCTGGTGGTTTCCTCACTGTGGCTCAGAATCAGCTGGGGCTGCCCCTGGCCCCGCTTGCATTGAGGGGTTTCAACTGCAGCTCCACTAAATCAACCTTTGGATCAAACGCTCCCAGTCAAACTGGAAAATGATGGGAATTTTATCAAGAAAAGGTCTTCACCTAGTGGTGTTAGTGAAGTGTAAAAACGATGCAAGAGTAGCATTAAACACTGCCAGTGCTCTTCTCCAAGGAGCCATGACAGAGAGGATGTCTATTCCTTTTTGAGCTGTAGCTTTCTTCAGCAATGGATGCTGCTATAGTTAAAATAAAATCCTGTGGCATTACATGCAGCTCATGTTATGCTGGTGGCCAGGTCATAACGCCACAAACAAATCTATCACATTGCAATTTGCCTGCTTCATTTTTTTGGCAGGCTATTTGTAGCCACACATACATATTCCCAGAGCTAACCCCTACTTCTGTGCCCACCAATGAGGAGAAGCAGCTCTTTTCCTTCACCTGAGGATTTCCCCCAGCTAGCATGACCTTTGCTAGCCTAGTCCCCAGCAGGCTCCTAGCTGGATTTCTTTTCCTTATCAAACACGTCTTTGTCTTAAAAATTTTGTCAGCTCCACCCAGCCATCCTCTTCCATCAAGCAGTATGTGGCTGCTCAGTGAGATATCTCATGGCTATCATTTTATCTTCCTGAGCAAAAAGCCCTGTGAGCTAGAGGTTAAAAAACAAAGCCCGGCCTTTGCCACAGGCTAGGTGGGAATGTGACCCAACCTGGTTTTGAGACATTTCCCACTGCCCCCCAAAGCAGCACATAAGTACATCGTAGATTATATGAACAGTGGCATCCTAGTGTTGTCCCTGCATTGGTGGCTTCTTTGCTAAAAGATAAAAATAATTATCTTGACGTTGATCTTTTCATCTTGGCATTGATCTTTTCTGTTCTGCATGCATTTTGAGGTTTGCTGATTAAAAGGGTTATAAAGGAAAGAGGTGTTGATGATGGTGATGTTAATAGGGCAAGTAAGGTCCACTTCAAAAAAAAAAAAAAACCAACAACACCCTCCTTAGTCAGAAACAGATCAGATACACTACACCCTGTTATATCTTTTAACCTGTTTCCAGGACATTTCCAGTGTTGAGGCCCAACGCTACTCCCACTGACTGACATCCATCAGATTTTGAGGCTGATTCAGTGGAAACAGAGATGACTCTCTTGGCCATTCTCTGCCATGGAAAGAAAAGGGAGCTCAGCAAATGCTCATGCATGACCCCAAGATGCTTCATTCTTCCTCCCAGTTATTATTTCTTTGCTTTATCTGATATGCCTAGCTGCACATGAGCTGGTTGTTGTTGTTGTTGTTGTTGTTGTTTTTACAAACAGTAGTGCAATGTGGCTCATTTTGGAGGATTCCAGATGATCACTAGTGGCCACACTATTATTACATAAAGTCAGTTAAAGAGCATATGTGCACATCCCATTGATTTGATTTAGAGCTAACAACAGCTTCAGTAATGTGCAATTACAAGAAACTTAATGACCCCTTTATATTGAATGCAACTTCTGTGGCACCTAATATGCTTTGATGAATTGCTCATTATGTGCAATGTTGGAAAAGCTTCTAAAAAGATTAATAATTGTATAATAAATACAGAAATTCGGTCTTATTTGGCTTTTTTTTAAACTCTGAAATCAATAAATCAGAGGGATTTTGGATGTTCTCTCGCTCCCCATTTTCTTCTTGTACCCCCAGATATTTTTTTTTTCTAAAGCTAATCTGTCACTTTTCCTGCATGTGGAGAAACACCTTCCTTCGGAAACCTAGAAATAAAAAACAATTCTTTTCTTATCCTTACTCTCTTCAGATGTCTTTGTAGCACTGAGGTAGGAGATTTCTTGATAAGTGCTATAATCTAGACTGAAAGTACCTTTCTCAGTGCATAATCTAGATGTAAAACGGAAATGCTAGAGATGATAAATTAACCCAAAAACAGTGAGCTACGTACCTCCAAGTGCCTGACTACTTCACCTGCCCCATCCTTTCTCAAGCTGAGTGGCATAAGCTGTGTGTACCCAGTTCCCTCTCTGTTGGGGAGCAAGGCGACACAGAGCAGCTGTGTGCCAGGGGCCAGCTGAGCTCCGCTGACACCAGTCCTAAGAGAGGGGTGAAGAGGATGCGGGCCAGGCTGTGGGGTGAGTTCCACTTTCCAAGAGATAGCAAGTAAAGCAACAAGAAAGGGAAAATCCCCTAGTTGAGACATAGCCTGCTAATGACTTCCTCACTATCACTCTTCCCCGTCTTTCTCTCTCTGTCCCCTGATGCTGAACAATTTGTCCTCTGTGGATAGATCTGGCCCAATACAGGATTGCTGGATTTTGTCCAGAAGGCAGAAATCCCAAGGACTGGTCCATGCATGTCGGAGGCCACTTCAGCAGGCAAGGAAGCTCCCTGGTAGCAGCCTCCTGCAACAGGCTCAGGGCTTTGCAGAGTGTTTCTGACCTGCTGCTCCCTCTCCCATTTGCTGCCTACAAGCTTTTGGAGCTGCCAGCCCTTGTGGCTATCAGGTGGACTTCAGCCTTCTTGCTCTGGCTGTGAGATGCTTTGAGCACCTTGCATCTCAAGTGGTGTCCCCAACACAGCTGACTGCCAGCTGTGGGGTACAGCAAACCTCGTGGGATATGATCAGAAATATGAGAGTAAAAAGAAAATGAAGTTTCTTTTTCTACATTCAGGGTTTAATAAATGCTGCCAGAGATGACTGGAGGCTAAAAAAAACAGGCAAATGAAGAATTGCTTTAAATTTGTTTCGATTTTGAATCCACTCTCGTCATGCTTCAGGGCATGATTCATGAGCTTTGAATACCGGCATCTGACAGTACTATTTTACTGTTGGGCTCTAAACTGGAAAGTAACGCTGATTGTGAGGATCAGTTTGTATTACCGTATTTCATAAGGTAGGGGCAAATTTCTGTTGTCTCTAGCAAAACAGTGTATGCTCTTCCTTACTCCTTCCTCACTTGTACCCACAAAGCTTCCAGCAGTACCAACCCCTGGTTTTGGCTGCCTTAGGTAGTATTTGCGTAGTTCTTGTGTCGTATGGAAATTTTGTGTAAAATGTAAAATATGTCTGTTTTGTTTCCCTTACAGATGCTCTTAGGAACGTAAACACATAATTTTGGTTGAAATGTGGTTTATTTGTCTGTTGCCCAGCCCTACCCTCACGCATGTGTGTATGTGTGTATCAAATGTGGCTTGAATCATAGTGGGGCAGGTCCTGCAGTGTCTGCACAGCCCAGATCCCAGCAGCTCTAGGCAAGGTCCCCTTCAGTGAGGGCTACTGAAAATTCCCTGTTGACTCTTTGATTCCTTAGTATAAAAGTTAAACTGTGTGATCACTGCAATCCTTGGACTTAGAGTAAAAACAAGCTAAGGTTTAGACCCCACTGTGTTGGGAATCAGCAGCTCTGCTGATTCCTGCATTAATTCTCAGCAGCCATGGATTCAGCCCTAAGTGTCTGCAGAAAAGGAGATGTGGGACATTCCGAAGGTTGCATATGGGACAGATGAAAAATACAAACCTAGGAGTTCTGGTGCAGTAGGATGGAACTCATTTAGTCTGGGCACCTAGTCAAGAGCCCCAGTTAAATTACTGCCACACAGTGCTGTCATCGCATTACAGTGAGGAACTTTTCCCATTAGCTCTCTGCAGAGCAGCCGCTGTGGGAGATTTTGCATTATTTTGGAGTTATTGAGCTAAATAAGGCAAATGATAGAACAGGTAGGAAAACGACTCCATGTTAATGGCTGTCATGCACAACAATACCCTTCATCCTGCCAAGCCTACATTTGTATGGGAGGATCATGTTTTATTAAAACCTGCTACTTGTTGTCACTCACTTTCTCCACTGTCCTATTCGCTGTCTCCAAAAATAGCATGCCCTGTGGTGGTGGCTTATTATGATTAAACAGATAAAAATAAGTTTAAGGTTTTAACACATCCAGGACACCTGAGGTAATACAAGATCCGACTTCTTTATGGAACGTGTGAAGTTATATTTTCCATTGCTTCACAAGACTTGTTTTGTTTGGTTTTTAATTCAGTAAGCTTTAATATGATCTATAGTTTCACATTACCAACTGGCATCTCAGGAATTTGTATCACTACTTTCTGATTTCTTTTTTCTTATTCATAGCATAATACTAGCTTTGAAAAAAGAATTTCTCTAAGACCTCCCTCTTTTTTTCTACTAATAAGTCTATGTTGTCTGTTGAAGCTTTTGTATGTCAGAGAGAAGTGCTTTTTATTAACAGTGGGAAAGTAGGTACCCAGGTAAAAACGGTAGGATTTTACTCATGTGATGGAACTTCAGGAGGTTCGTTTCTTTTGTCCACTGTGCATGGGCCTATATTTAGCCTTTTTTTCTTTAAATAAAATCTATACATGGAGATAAGGGAAAACATATTTCCTTCTGTATTTCTACTTCCTCTGTGTTCTTTTGTGAATTTGAATTCCTCTTCAGTGATGTTAATATGTGGCATTTAATCTGAAATAAAGGGCACACGAAAGCACAGAAGCCTGATGGAGCAAGATGTGCCATCACTTGCAGAAAAATCTGAGCGCACTAATTATAGACGGTAAAGTGAACGTCATACTACAAAGTATTACTACAGGTAGTGTGGTATTAGTGTCAAACTCAACTCACTGCAGCGTTATGTTTCCTTATATACAGAATATTCATATGCTGAATAGTGACAGCATGTTCAAAGCTCTACCAAATGGAGACGAAAACATGGTCCCCACTCTAAGATGCTTGTGGCCAATGAGCCACTGAAGGCAATGGAAGTTCAGAGCACTTAGGGGTATGTCTGCACTGTGTAATGATGCACATGGAGAGATCCCCGACCTGGGAGTCACTGTAGTTGTACTGATGTAGGGCTTGACCAGCACTAATGAATTTTGGTGAAAGGCAAAAATGATGGGCAAAATGGAGTCAACTTTGCTTTCAGGACTGCTACTCTTTTCTGAAGATTGTGTGCAGTTAGACCAGAGCCAGGCCATGGAGTTCAAACATGGCACCACATTGCTTGCATAGTTACACCCATTTGAATGAAGAGTATCATCAGGACACAGCAGAATTCACACAGGCTTTTCACACATGTATCTTGAAAGATGCAGCTGGTATTATTTGTATTTTCCATGACACATGCACCAGTCAGAGCAGGTTGCTTTTGTTCCTTTTTGGTGAGAGAGCATTACAGCATCTGAACTTTTTGCTTCAGTTCTGCTCCATCATAGAGACAATTGTCCATAGTGGTCACAGGTGGACAAGAAGTAACAAGGTTGGTCAGTCAGTTGTGGAAAAAAGCTTGATGTAGACCTGAAGGCATAGATGTCTTGGAACATGCTGTGTGGCTGTTCCTATCAATAAGGAAACCAAAAACCATCCTGAATGAAGAATGCCTTCACAGCATTGAGCAGACACTATTGCTATTTATATAGGAAGAAGGACGCATACATGTTCAGTTAATCACAAGTTGTCCACTCTGCTCAAAACCTTTCAGTGCCATTTTGCTTCAGCTTTATCACACTCCTTAAAGAAGAATGCAATGGTGAACAGTAAAACTCTTCTGACAAACACAAGCCCTCAGGCATTTCCACTGGAGACCTCCATTGGACTTCTCCCAGTCACCTGGCAGCCACTCACTGACTCCTGCACAGCGCTGCTGGTGTGGGCAGGAGACAGATGTGAGGATGGCAGTGCATATGACTTGAAGCAGGGCAGGTGACTTGAAATGCACGCATCTGTGCAGTGCCGTAAAACTGGGAGTAGTGCCGATCCAGTTGTGTCTTAACATGGAACTGTATGAATAATATCAGTCTGCGTCTCCTTTTGTAGCAGACAAAAGAAGACCACAGGAGCTTCATTTGGTTTCTCCTATTGCATCCCAGTCATTTATTTATACTTGTGCAGGTGAATTCATTGACAAAAATGCTTCTTATCCAAAGCAAAGAGTGCTGTGTGTTTACTTATTTATTTATTTTGAACACAAGTGAAGTGCACCATCGAAAAGAAGCACAACAGTAAATACAACCCATGACACCATTACTCATTTTCATTGTATAAACCTCTCTGGGACACTGCAGAAGTGGATTGAAGTCAGTGGAAAGATGGTCATTGACTTCCACAACCTTAGCTGTGTGATGTGTGAGGAGACAGAGGCTTAAAGTGGCCAGAAATTGGAATCTTAATTAGGAAAGGAAGGAGAAGTAATGGGTGAAACTGGAAGATCTATATTAGCATCAGAGTCTCTATTTCAGAAACCTCTCAAGATTAATTAACAGGTTTGCTTTTTTTTTTCCCCTTTTTTTTCTTTTTTTCTTCTTTTTTTTTTTTTTTTTCATTAAAAGTTTCTGTGAATAGAGAGCAATGCTGTGTATCTGACAGTTAATGGAGGGCCCGCTTTTTGTCTAAATCGGTCTTAAATCTGCCTGGCAAGATGGGAGCTGCAGAAAGGCCTGACTGAACCAGAGACCATGCTTTCAGGCCAGTGCTGGGAGAGTCCAGTGTCCCAGCGTTTTCCTACAGAGTGTGGTAGAAGAATGCTCATGTTGTGGCGAACTCACTGACATTGTCATAGTAGATACCTTTCTATGTAAGAATATTGGTAGTTTCACAGTGCAGAAGCTCGAGAGTGCGGGCAGAGGGATGTCACCATTAGCAAAGTTTACAGAGATATGTTTTCAGAGTGCTATCCTTCCCTCCCAAAATTATAGACACATCTCTTTACAATTGTGTTTTTGATCATGGCTCTCAGCTCACCTTCCATTTTTTCAGACTCTTGGGAACATTTGCCTTTAGGAATATGAAGGGAAACATTGCTATGTCTTCTGGGCTCTCATCTTTGTATAGCCTAGCCCCCAAAGAGCTCACCAATTGTGAAACCCCTCTTGTGCCTTCTCCCCACTTCTTGCACCTCTGACCCTGTAACTTCTTTGATTTGAGTGGAATCAATATCTGAGCTGGAAAGCAGAACTTTGTCTCAAAAGAACAGTTATTTTATTAAAACAGAAGGCCATAATGTTATCCATAGTCAAATTAGTCATCAGATAAATGGAGAGCAGAAGTCTGCACAAATTTAAACTGTTGCCAGTTGATAGAAGCCATGTATAACAAGCAAATGTTAAAAATATTCAATTTCCTATGAAGTTCACATCTATATATGGGATCTGCATTAGTTCAAATATATCTGGTTGTCCCATTTCATGCAGGGACTCAAACTGTTGCATCAGTAAGATGCTGATTTTGCTAATTAATGAAGCAAAAATTTCCATTGCAAGGGCATTTTAAAGTAAAATTAAATACAAGAAAAAAAAACACTCCCTATTAAACTAAAATGTGGTGTAACAGCTCACCACATCCTGCTACTGTGGCATCTGCTGTTTAGCAAAGGAAAGGTTCCGCTTTCAGATGCCTTGACAGGTAGAGAGGTCACGTGTTACCTGCATTTCTCAGCACTATTACTTTTTGAGTTTATGTCAGTGGAAAAGCTGAACGTGATGATGGAAAATATAAGTTGAGGGAAGGCATTGTGGGGAACTGTAGGTGTTAACTATAAAAGCAACAATGGCCCCCTTTCCCAAAGCCAGCAGAAAAACAGGAAAAAAGAAATCTGATTACAAAAGTGCTGTAAATCATTATAATCAGCTGTTTGATCTGATAGGGATGAACCTCTTGTTTTAAGGGATGTGTTATGCTAATCTAGGCATTGGAAATCAAATTTTGCATGCTATTCCAGATCTGCTGCTACGCTGCATGTAAGGCCTCCAGCAAGTCAAGTAATTCTTTGGGTCTCATCTGCCTGTCTATAAAACAGGTCTTTATGAATACTTAGTTTACATTGTTTTAAAAATGGGTGTAAAGCCTTTGCAATCTTTTTTTGAAAAATGTTACACTCATTCAAAACACAGCTACTCCTGGAATGGTACTACAAATATGAATGGACATGTATCCAAGCAGCTGCTGAATCAAGGACCATCATTTGCTTTAGAAATAAAATTCAAACCTAGACCAAAATACTGCTTGCACTGAATACTGCTGTTCTCTGTCACACACACAATCCTCTTACAGTAATGGGTTTGTAAGCCAAAACTGGAGCATTCAAGACAGCAATCAGTTGACTCGTCTTGATTTTATAATAAATATTTTGTTAGTAAGGTGGGAGCTAAGGGAAAAATACTGGTTATTTTCTCTGCATCAGCTGTATATTTTACCTCTCTGGGGAGTTCTGCAACAGTCCTACACGACCAAGCAGAACCCTAAGGATACCAAGGAGAAGGGGTGTGATGGATGGCAAAGGAAGTGCTGAACAGGGAACAATCAACTTGTTCACATGACATGTGAATGAAACTATCAAGAAACAAGAGGAAGTACTTCTTCCACCAACATATCCTCCAACTGGAACCCATTGAACCCATTGCTGCAGAAACCATGAAGGCCAGAAGAGGTTTGGAGGTTTTTAGAGAATATCATGGAAGAAAGTTCATCAAAGTTCACTAGAAACAAGAATTCAGACCTCCTCTTGCTCGTGAAGCCCTCCAGAGCCAGGAGGTATAAGGTTGTACTAGAGAAAGAATCACTGGAGGTATGCCTGGTGCCTGTACTCTTTCATGAAAAATTGACTACTGGCTGTTGTCAGAGATGTGACACTGGCACAGATGGACATAAAGGACCCTTCAACAGAGCCATCTTTCAGTAACAGAACTTCTAATTTGCTGTTGGGAAGGATAATCTTGGGTCAACCTACTACAAGAATATTCAATGTTTTCTTCCCCCTCCCCCCCC
>VXAA01005638.1:127013-152396 GCA_013399115.1 Anseranas semipalmata
ACTCATGGACCTATAACAATTCAAACAGTTGAGCATTTGCGATTTAAGGCAACTGGTGATATACCTGGCACTTGCTGTAGCCCGTGGGCACATTGGCTTTTGTCATTTAAATCAGAAAGATGCTGACTGTAGCTCTTCCTAGCTACTTTCAGATATAGGCTACCCACAAGCCACTCTTCGCAGATGTGGCAAATTCATTTTCAGTCATTTTAGGAAATCCTTTTCTTTTTTTTTTCTAACATGGCGAAAGAGTTTCCAAAAATGCCATCAGCATCAGTTTCCAGCACTTCTTCTGAACTGATTTCACACCCATGGCTCCTGTACCCGATCTGCTTCCAGCACTGCTGGCTGAGGGCTTCTGGTTGAAAATAACATAAAGCCAAGGCTGGCAGTGGTGTCAGTGGCAGAGTCCTAGCAAGGGGCTGACTCTCAGCCTGCCCAGCTGGGAGGTGCCCTACACTTGCCGCTGAGGTGGCTGCACACCCATGGTGCCAAAGGCCCAATGCTGAGTGTGAAACCTCACGAGCCGAGGATGCCCACAGTGGGGTCCCAAAATTCAGCCTCTGCCAGCCAGGGGACATCCCAGTTACACCAGTTTAATGGTACTGGGATAGAGCAAAGATCTCTGACCCTCACCAGAAAACATGTCAGTTTTTGGCAGGAATTTTTTAACTGCAAGGTTTGGGATTTTTCTTGTCTGTTTTGTTTTGTTCTGTTTTGTTTTTACTGGGAAAAATGACATTTCCTCTGACATGAAGTCTTTTTCTCTACTTATTTTTTTTTTTTAATTTCTGCTTAGAAAGTACAAACCACACATTATTTTGGGTCAGGTTGATACAAACTGAACCTTCTTTTTTCTCCCCTGCTCCAAATCTCCAGGCTGGGCTGCTTTCCCAGGCTGTGGCTCCCCCTCCACCCAAGCAGAGCATCACAGGAGTCACATGCTAACTGCCTCTGCCCAATTTCTTGAATGGTTTCTTTGCAGGAAACTCCTTGTGGATCTTTCCTGCCTCCCTGGACCCCTTCCAAGGCTCCTGCCTGGGCCAAGATGATCCAACCTACTGCTCTCATCCTTCTGGAAATCTTTTATTTTTATTATTTTTTACTGTATATTTTATCCTATAGAACAGATTGGCCCTACTCAGATAATGACAATAAATAGAGCAGAAATCCTTCAGTTTATTGAATGAGTTGCTCCCATGCTTTCCACCCACAGCAGTGTGCAGCATGAAGCTCCTCAGCAGAGCTCGGGTTTTTCACCCCAACCAACCCACCAGCACACCACCAGTGAGGGGAGAGCCACTGGGGTGCAGACTGTGGGGCCCCGGCCATGCTGCCCCAGTGGGGGGGTGAGTGGTGCAGGCTGAGAATGGCTGCACTTCAGTGCACCTGTGGAAACAAATCCAGCGCCATAGTGCCCTGGGGATGTGCCCCAGGGAGGCTGTCCATAACCCTCCCATTCCAGCCCTGCTGCCCCTGCAGGGGGGGCACCTTCAGGCAGGTGCCACTCAGAGTGACTGAATCAGGTTTATGGTGCTTTCTCCATCTGGCAGCACTGGAGGACAGGGGGTGAAGGTGACCCAGGGCCAAGGCTGCATGGTAGCAGTGGTATGTGGGAGGGAGCAAACTCTGCCCGACTCCCAGGATGAGTCTGCACAAGTGGCTGCACAACTTGTCTTCAGTTTTCCAACTGCATGGTCTGATCAGGGCAGAGGAGCAATAGGTGGGGAAGCTGAGGCACCATTCTCCTGTCACTCCTTGCCCTCAGGAGCAAAACCATGTTTTCAGCTCAGCAGTGCCCCTGTGAGCAGGAGGTGCTGGGTGTTTTAGGGATGCTCTAGTGAAACAGGCCACGACTCCCACTGACCTCAGCCATGTAAATGAAAACACAAGCATCTGCGTGAAGATGCAGGCCAATGTAGGAGTTTCTGGTTTGGTTTTCCTTGCAGAGCACAGCAGTGGCAGCACTTTAGAAAGTCAATTTCAAGAGTTATGAACAAGATCAGAAGACTCTTGCTCTCAATTTAGACAGTCAGTAGTTTCAGGTTTTAACCTGCAGAGCACAGGCACGCAGGTGCACACCAGAGGGGTTGGGAGGGAGCATTGGGCTCCCCTCCTTGCCTGAGGGAAAACAAGGGCAGCGGCAGCTCCGTGGTGAAGCAGAGGAGGCTCCACCGCACCCATGGCATTGGCCACCTTCACTGCAGGGGATCACTCGAACTTCCCTGTGCTCAGAAAATAGCGATGATCATCTGGCATCTGGGCAGCATGACAGCCACAGGACACCTCTGGTGACACTCACAGGTGCAGGGCGCTGGTGCCTCTTCTGCAGTCAGCCCAGCTTGGGAGTGATGTTGCCTTTGGCAGATTAACTCCTTGGTATTTATTGCTGCCGGTGGCTGATAGGTCCAGGAACCACTGTGTTAGCAGGATGTATCAGTGAAGCAGGTCACAAAGAAGTAAAAAGCATAATAAAAACTTAGATCCAGTAAGAATCTTACATCTATCCAACCCCTTCTAAAAAACATAGGCAAACCAAAAGTTACATATAGAAGTAAAACTTGTTGCTAAAAATAATAACGGGAAGTGATTGCTACATTTATGTATTTCACGTATACTTGGCCTGTATGAGTTGCATAGGTCTAAATAGTGGAACAGAGTGTTTGATTGACTAATAATGTTGAGTAACTTCTTATATAACAAAGTATGTCTCTAAAACATTTTTTGTGGGTGACTCAAGCCACTATCTAAGCTTTAAAGCAGTAGCAATGCACAGTGACGACACATCACTTATCACTGCTACCTATTGGTCCAGTGGTTGACCTAAAACCCCAACATTTCCCCTTCCCTACATCCAGCGTTGTGAAGTGTAGAATAATAAACATACCATATGCTGTCTGCTGACGCACTTCAGTCCCAATTCAGATTACAGTACAGTCTTGCAGAGTATAGCTCCTGCCAACACTGTTGGGTGATGGAAAACACAGAAAGGCCTTTTCTTTCTAGGCAGATCTTTATCAGCTTAATGTCTGAACTGCAGGGTCAAAAGGAAAGACATTGAGCCAGCCTGACCGTGGGTTTTGTGGTTTTACTTGCTAGTGCTTTATCTGGACACTTGTGGCTACCTCACTTGGACATCTGCAGTTTGAGGGCACTTCTCAGAGGAGCAGAAGGGCACCCATGTTGACCTCCCAGGCAGGGAAACTCTCCTGCCCATTCACTACCATGGATGCATTGCTGACTGCCAATGAGCTGACTGCAGAACTGGTACAGCCCCAGCAGCTGGCATGGTACTTGGTCAAAACTCCTTGGGATTTTCTGAGGTCCAAAATACCTAGAGAAGTCAAGATCTTGGGCTTTTCTTAAATGGGCTTGGTAGGACTGACTGCACATGAAGCTGCTTTTTTACTGAACCCAGCAAGTCATGTGACACAGCACTGGACTATACTGGTTAAGGCTCTAAATATCTTACTTTGTTTCTAGTATTTCTACGTTTCGTAGCCATGGTTCATAACCATGACTAGAAAAGCATTTAAGCCTTTCTGGTCACACATACAGTTAATTTGGACCAATACCCAGCTGGAAGATAAACCCGGTCAGTGCCTGGTGTTCCTCCTCTCCTCCTCTCCCACCATACAGGCTGCCCGTAGTTTGGCACTAAGGCAGACTTTGGCAAGGCAACACATCAACAGCTTCCCTAGTTCACTGGCTGTGTTGTCAGCATATCTAGTGCTTTGCAGACACCCTAGTGAGCAGCATATATGCTCTGTGACAACTCAGGCATCCACAGGCAACCACAAATTGCAGAGGAGGGTTCATATTTGAGGGGCTCCTAGGTGCTGCAGGTGTTGCAGCAGGACCTGCAGATGAGGCAGTACCACTTTCATGCCACCACTCACAGAGCTTTCTGAGCTACTGCTTTTCTGTTGTTGTTGTTGGGTTGCTGTTTTGTTTGTTTGTTTGTTTGTTAGTTTGTAGCTTATTGAGGTCTAATCTTGTAGGCTTGTATATAGAAATCTTGCCTGCTGGATGCCATCCCTCAGCACTGACCTTCCACATTAGGATGGGAAAAGAGCAGTGTTTTTCAGCTCTGTTTGCTGAGTATCCACTTGATGCTACTCAAATGAGTTCAGTCAGTGCTCTTTAATAAGTGAAACCACACATCCCAGCACTGCCATATTCTGCCTGTGCTCTGATAATACAAGTTGCCACTGGAGACAGTATCAGTACTATTTTCAGCTGATGAGAATTTTCCAATTTTTGTTTTCTTCTATAAAGTTTTGCATCATAATGCCAAATATGTAGGTATCGTGGGATTTTTTTTTCCCCACAAAACTATTTTTCAATTACTTAAAGAGCTAGCCAAAAAAATATTGAACTCTGGAAGAGAAAAAATTCTCCTTTTTCAGCTGGCTCTACTGTTCACATCTTTGATTATTTTGTTCTTTCTACAGACCACAAATTTTGCATAGCTAAAAGGAACTGGAGTGATTTTGATCTTCTACAAGTACAACTGTAGTTACTCCTGAATTATGCCAGAAAAAGTGAGCTCAGAATTGGGCTCAAAATCCTTTTTCTCCAGTGCTTTAATAAAATAAAAGTTATGTTGTGCAAGAAACACTAAGGGGGTAAAGGAAATAGAGGACAATCAGCTTATTGCACTAAAAAAAAAAAAAAAAAAAAAAGTTAGTGCAGTAGCTACAGTACACACACTGCACTCTGGCTGCCTAGTGGAGGAAAAAAATGCATGTGCTCTAGCCCCATCCTGGCTGTTTGGAGAAGGTGAAGTTGCATCACTCTTGTCCCTGCTGATTTACAGGCTCCGTCTGGCCGGGCAGTAGGACCCATAGATGCTGATTATCGGCACAGCAAGGCCCATTGGCCCTCCGTCCTGACCCAGGACACTTGGCTGAACTTGTGGGTCTGAGGTCATGCCTGCTTCTCCTGGCCTCCCAATCTGTTCCTCTTCCTTCAGCATGTCAGGGACTTATCTGCATGCCACAGGGAGCACAGCAATGGCAATCCCATAATTTCCTGCTTCTGGCTTCTGCTGTTTTGAATCACAGAGAGACAAATCTGGAAGGAGAGATATGCTGTCTGCACACTGTCTCTCAGAGGGGTCTGACTTCAGGTGGTGCAAAGCACAGACAAATGTATGCAAGTGGAGAAAGCAGAAGCACCCAGTGAAAGGCTTTGACAACAGCTGCAAGGTAGGATATAGATGGGTGACAGGTGGGTCACTCAGCAGACATTGAGTCAGGGAGATCTTACCGAACAGATCGTCTCCAGGCTGCTGGAGACTTTCTCCAGCTAGCAACTCTCACCAGGCTCAAGAAGGCTCGCTGCTGCCCGTATGGCCCACAGTGGTGAGGCCAAATCCCCTCCTTCTCTTATTGCAATATCCCAGACTGTGACTTGGAGGGGAGCGAACAGAGTGAAGTTGAAAATTCAGTGCAGGGTCAACGGTCACGTTTGTAAAGATTTGAGTAAAGGCAGTTAAGATAATTGCTGCTGACTCTGGCCTTGCTGTATTGCAAATTCCTAGACCAGTTACTACGCAAAGCAGGTGTCCCTGTCCCTTGCTCCTATGTACAAACTAGTGCACCGCTTCAGGGGTGCAACTCCCGTGAGGAGGCTCAATTGCCTGTTTCACCCATGTCTCACTGGAAGGCTCTGGGCTCCAGCTCCAGCCCCACAGGGCTGTTCTGGGGAGATCAGGGCACCTCAGCTGCTGTTTCCACTGCAGGTGCAGTTGCCTCATGCACACAACAAGCACTTTACCATCTGAAAGTTTGGTTCCTTGCTGTGACTAGCTGCTGACATGTCAGTCTACAGATCTAGTCTGTGGCCAGACCTGCTGGCTGTATTTCAAGCCTAAATGATGCCAAATCCCCCTTTCCCTCTCTAAAAGACATATTCCATTGCAGATGATGCAACATCTGTAACTATTTCAAGGGAAACTTGCTGCTGTGTAGCAAGAGAAATGGCACCTGTGTGTTGCAGGGAAGCTGCCTCCCTGTGTCCCTGTCAGGTTCTGCTGGGCCTCTGCACTTACTCAGGAGGGCAGCGACTTCCAGCTCCTTACGTAGCTCGTAAGGAGCAATGAGGTCAGGCTGCCCCGAGGCTCTCGCCTTGGTGGGATGCAAAAGCCGTGGTCACCAGTTGTGCTCTGGGCAGGACAGAGAGGCCATCTAGCTGTCAAGATCACTGCAACAGAGAGTAAACTTCAGCTCAATCTGATCCTGTGGCCTTTGCTAGCTTTATTCCTACTCTGCTAATGTGCATGGCTTGCATCGCACAATGCTGGGATGCTTTACAACCTAGCAACCATACATATTTACAGAGTCTCAAAGATTTCCAATGTAATCCTTGCCGAGGCTTCACTCTCAATAATATGACAAAGGATTGAAAAAATAGAAATGAACGTACCACAAAATACATCTTGTTTTATTTTTATTTTTATTTTTATTTTTATTTTTATTTTTATTTTTATTTTTATTTTCTTTTTCTTTTTCTTTTTCTTTTTCTTTTTCTTTTTCTTTTTCATTTTTTCTTGTTGTTGCTATTTATACTTGAGGCTGATTTTGCTCCTTATTTAAGGAAATCACTCTTTGTTAAGTTTTATATGTATATTTTTTCAGTCATGCTGTGTAAAAATAGAAGTCAGTGCTGACTAATAATATTTATGCACAAAGGAATTATTTTAGAAGGCCCATAGCTACAGCACAGTCCTTCCTCTGTACAGTTTCTATCATGATTTCAAGTGGCAAAAGGAAGCTTCAGAAAGAGTTTTCTATCCAGAGCTCAGGACACAGAATGCACCGTGGTTCCCAGATTTAAGAGAAAAGGGGGAGGGATGGAGGGCATGACTGCAGTGTTTCAAGTGGCAATGTAGTGAGGAAAATGGAAAAAGTAGTATTTCAGACTTGGTTATGTGCAATGTTTACTGCCAAATCGCTGAATCTGAGGTTTTGGTTTAACCCTTCTTTGCTACTGTGTGGCTAAAATTCATAAACGTTACTGAAGCTTTGAGAAGCACTTTTGTTCCTGGTGGTCTCGAGTCCACCTTCCTCTGCCAATGTGATTAAGTGCGGTGGATCCAAATCTTCCCTTCATGAAATCACTGCAGCTGTGGGGACGTAACAGCAGTCAGAGTTTGGCCAGCTCTGTTTACGCTGTGCTAGGCAGGAACAAAGGCCTTGCTAAACACAGCTCACTGTGGAGTAACAGCCTCCAACCAAGATGTAACGCCAGCCCCAACAAAAAGAGATTACCTTCCCACTAGGAGTTTTGCTTCACTTTAAATTGCCACAAGAGATTCATTTGTTTTAATAGTTCTTCCTTGGCAAAATCTTCAGTATTCTGTTTTCAAAAAATTGGGACCTGAATTATCTGTCTGATCCTGCATTTAAGCGCTCTATAGTAGCTATCACTTGCACTTTCACTACTCACTTAAGCACCTAAATAACAGACCTGAATACTCTGTTTGAAAATTTAGCACTGCCTCTCTGAAGATAGATCTAATAGTTTTTAAAAAAAAAAAAAAAAAAAAAAGGAACAGGGAAGGTTTTGGAGCAGAGATGTTACACTAGCGGTCATAAAGCAGCCTCTGAAATCAACACAGTGTCTGACACTGCCAAACAACTGAATTTCATTAGTTGGGAACTGTGTTTTAGGGCGCAGGCAGCTTGTTTAAATAGGTTTATAGTGCCCCACTGCCAACAGCAGCCCTGCCTCAGGCTCAGGCCAGGTCTCCTCTGTTCCTGTCTGGCTACACGGGGCAGCTCCCTCCCAGCCGTGTGTGCACGTGGCTGCCTCACATCCTGAGGATGTCAGAGCTTTTAACAGGATGCACGTGTGAGGATTGCACTGCCATCCCTGGGAAGGGCCAGCCAGTAGCAGGGTAGGGATGCAGCAGGTATTCGTGAGCCATTAGTACATTTCACAAATCTGCTCCTAAAGAACAGAAGTGAGGAGCAACTCCTGCAATTAAAAACACAGAGATGATTTTAAGTAAGTAAACTGCCTGAGCTGGTTAAGTGCCAGAATGTGATTTGGCCAGGACACTGTGGCTAACACCTGCATGTTTACAAGAAATGCCACAAAATCAATGACGTTGAGCAGTCAGAGCCTCTGCTTAGTATGACGGCTTGAAGCTCTCCCCTCCAGTGGCATAGCCCCTCCCCTGGCACCCCAGTGCAACATCTGGTCTACAGTTGACACCAGAAACATAGTAATTATTAACTGGTCCAATGAAGGCTCAGGCTAAAAACTGCTACCTATTGAACCTCCAACCCCACACTGTGCTTTTAGCCTGGTGCAGGCTGATCTGGGGATGGCAGAGCCTAAAGGAAAACTTCCTGTGAATTTCACCAGGTTCTGGATCCAGACATAGCTATCAGGCCAGCTTGGTTATTGTAGTGTGTGAGATCTGACAAGAACAGAGTGGAAAAAAAAGAGCTGACCACAGGCAAATTTCTTCCTAATGGTGTCATCAGTGAACACTGTAAGTCCAAACTGGAGGTGGGAGGAGGTGGGAGAATGGGTTTGTTTTTACAAGAAACCTGTCAAATAATAATAATAATTAAAAAAAAGAGAGAGAGAGAGAGAGAGAGAGAGAGAATTTAGCAGTTGGCTGAATTTGGCAAATAATTTTAGCTGAAGAAAACTGCTAAAATAGTTCAAACTTGGGTGGAGTGGGAGAAAAGAAATTCTGAAAATCTATTATTTGCACAGCTCTTCTATGAAGAGCTTATATTGCCCGCTACCAGCTGGCCCTAGATTTAGCTTGCCTAATATTTTCCGTTATAAAAGATTCTTTCAACATTTTTATTTTTTTAGAAGCTCTAACACCTCAATTGTTTGCAGCAGGCCCTTATAATTTGGCAGGGACAAAGCCCTTGGGCTAGAGAAGTGCCTTTTCTTTCATCCATGAAATTCCAGTCAGGTTTGGCTGGATGAAAAAAAACTGTTAAAAGTCACCATTTCCCTTCTCTCTCTCTTATGTGCCTCAAGAAAATATGCTGGCAGACTGCCAGCACAGCAAGTGAATGAGAACGTTCTCATTAAATTGAGCCCAGGTTGTCACCAAAGCAGCCGTCCAGACTCTGCTGGGAATGTCTGGGGGCTTCCAGGGCAGCTGCAACAGCAGGAGAAGAGTTGAGAGAGATTGAGCACCACCCCGAGGAGTTTCCCCGACAGAAGAAGAAGGCAGAGAGTGGAATGAGCTCCTCCTGCTCACCCTGTCACTGATTTAAAAGACCTGGCAAACCAGTATCTGTATCTTGGGGCTCCTGTCCCTGCTTCCTAGGCTGGGAAAAGTAGAGCCAAGTTCTTGCTCAGCCAGCTGTGAAAGAGCAACACTAACCCATGTTCCCCTTTCTCCATCATCTTACTCTTCTCCCAGGGACAGCAGTCTTCTCCTGCTCTCCCTGCATATAATTAGCCTTGTGGTCCTAATTGTATCAGTTTATTCTGCAATGCTGAACAGAGAATGGGGTTGGTGGTGGGTTTTTTTTTTTTTTTTTTTTTTCAGTACTGAGGAGAGGATAGTTGTCTTGGAAAAGCTTGTAGCCTGCAGGTTGGAATGAGACCAGCCCAGAAGACTGTGCAGGAAGAGTCAACAGCCCAGAAGTCAGACTTACTAGGGAGGCAGCTTCCAAACAGCAGTCAGGAAATAGAAATGGGACCATGTGCACAGAAATGAGCCCAAAGAGCTAATGGAAGGGGGACAGAAAATGGGAAAATTTGGATATCATTGTGTAGGAGACCTGGTGAAGGCCTGGAAGATCTGAAGTAGCCAATATAACCCAGTCCTGGCAGAGGGGACTGTATTATGAAAGTCAACATTGGGTGGAATTGAGTGAGATGAGCACTAAAGCAGGAAGGAACTTACAAATACATCATTTGGTGGTCCCCCAGTCTAGTTTTTGGACTCCATGAGTGACATTGAATAGGATGGCATAAAGAAGCTCTGCAACCAGCAAATTCCAGCCATTTGTGAAAATCCCAGTTCAATCCCAAATAGCCAGAGAGTGGTTTATGCTGCAGAGTATCGAGTTTTATAAATCCTCACAAATTTGTTAGTATTAACTGAAAATTGGACCGAAAGCCAAACATAAGAGTACACCACACAGAAACAGTTCAGCTTGCCTATGTGTATCTTGTCATTCCCATAGATGTATAGTTGTGAAGAGTACCTAGCTGACTTCACATGGGAGGTATTTACCCATGGAAAAGCTCAGAGTGCCCATTTAAGAAGTTTGGTTGTTGCCTATAGACAACAGGAAGAGGAAAACAGAAGGTTGCCTTGGCTTTGTCACCCTGTCTCTGCTCCCTTCGCCACACGTGGCAAGGTTTAGGTACAGTCTGACCCTTTGTCCAATCCCACAGTGAAAACCTGTTAGCTGGGCCCATTCCAAAGCTGAGCTTTGCTGAGAGGTGCAACTTATTCCCATGGGCTTAGTGGACCAGGGATACTGTTTTTGAAACCTGCACTGCTATGTGTGCAGGGCACAGATGCATGACCTAATGGGTTAGTGCTAACTTACAAGCCTTTGCATGGCACTCCATCTTGATAATTAGATGCAATGGTAAACATGTCACTAAATCACAAATGGAAGACTGAGGGGTGGCAATGTGAAGGCAAGAGTTGGTACCTGCACCTCTACTTAAGCATTTCCTAAACCTTAAGATGGGTTTCTAAGTTAAATGAGAGATGGGTGGTCAAACTATGCTAAAGCTTGGATTTGCTTTGCTGCTCTTCTAGAAATAAAACTTTGCACTCGCATCTGAATTCAAATAGAATCAAATCTGTGCTGCTCAAGGGAAAGTGATAATTCAAACACAGGTCTTAGTACTGCTTCCAATTTAAATAGAAAAGATTGTATCTTTTCCCCTTCAGCTGGATATTTTATTAATTAGCATGGTAACTTCTGGAGTGGTACTAATAAACCCTACATTTGTTGTCTTTGGCAGTAAAAACCATTGAACCAAGCATCAGCAATTCTTGAAGACAGAATATAACTATGAGTACCTGAAGACTTTTTCTTTGTATTATAGTGGTGGGATAACTTGTCAGGAATGAGTAAATTGGAATCAAATAAGTCTAAAATTCAGACTAGCTGAAGACGGAATAATCAAAACCATCAAAGCTTGGTTCATAATGGTTTGAGACAAGTGGTCCAGCAAATATTGTTCTAATATCATCCTAACCACAAGGGCTGCTCAGATGTGTTTCTTGAAGACGTTTAAGTTAGCAAAGAGTACTCATCATTAATCTTTTATAATGGCTTTTGGGAGCCACAGTTCATTTAAACATTTTACGTTTTTATTACTTATGTATGCGGGGCAGCAATTAAAGCTGTCGTGGTCATATAATGAAGACTAATGAAAGCAAGAAAAAGGCAGTTTTCATTTTCTGTCAACCTGAGTATCCATCTGCTTCTGCCACCCCACCCCCACCCTCCATCCCCCCGCCAAAAATAATTTTTTTCTTCACTTGAAAGTCAACTCCCTAATCCCTAGACATTTAACCAAACACCTTCACAACTGTCCAGGAATGAACTATGAAGACTAAGTGATCCTTTCTTTTCTTATATGGAAGAAGCATTTCTCCTGGTAATCAGGCAAGTACCGTAAAAGACTCAAGACTTTCTCAATGCAAGTAAATGTGAGTGATGTGATAACAACATCTTTATGGTATGTTTTCTTGGTCACTGTGAAATAATAGTTCTGGAGGGAAGACAGGGATTAGTCACCCCACAATTAGTCATTCAGCAGTGTAGTTCGATACTTGAGAGATCTGTATTTCAGAAATGTGGTTCTGTAGCCATAGATCCCATTCTCAAGTACTTTCTTCTTCCTCCCTCTTTTAATTAGGAAGAGTTTGGAGAAAGAAAAAATGTTCACTCTTTATGCTTAATGTGCTTCTGCACTTGTATATGTCTATTTCTTCTTCATACATACATCACTTTCCCTTTATTGGGAGCTGCAATCAAAACCCCAGATTCAGGAAGTGAGTTGCTTTACCTCACAAGACTTGTCTCTGCTGCCTGCAAAGTCTTCTGTCCCAGTTTGTCTAAGGGAGAGCACAGCAGCCTAGCTAGGTAAGCTAACACTGGTGTTGCAAAGAGGGTGTCATAAACACAGGGCCAAATGTGTCTACTGTAGCCTGGGAGCCCAAGAGGGGCTAGTGCTCGTTAGCGCTTGGTGAGGTACAGACGAACTCACACCCACTGCAGCCTGATTGCCTGGAGGGAGCTCTCTGGGGAGCGAGCTGTGATTCTGGGACACCTGGAGATACCTCCTTCCCAAAGGTGGTTTACTGCTTTGTGATCCAATAATAGTAAATGACAGAGATAGCTGAACAAAAAGTCTCCTCTTTCGTAATAGCCAGAAACTTTGCCACAGAAAATTCGTTCCCTTCAATTGGAATTCTTATGAGTCAAAAAGGCAATGGGGATGTTTTTAAGTGTTAATCATAAATATCAGGGGAAAGGGAGCTTACTGGCAGAGCTCCTATTGAGTAAGGACTTAATGTCTGGCCTCAAATATTTCAGCTGGTAAGATGTTACATACTTCACTGATCCATACATGGCAGCTCTGTAGTTGTCTTAACCATTTCATTTTTGGAGTTAGTAGTTGTAGTCTATCCTATGTGTCACAGAAAGTGTGCTACACCACAGGGTTTGCAGTAAGCACATGTTCATGACTGGTCCAGGCACATAGACCAGATTTATTCCTCTCCTTATAAGATGGCTTGTTTTGTTGAATCCCCCCACCACAGCAAGAACCTGGATCTTCTTTCCAACTGACATTCCTCCTAGCTTCTCAGTATCTCTCACTTGCCAAACTCTCTTCTCATTAATATATTCCATGCATACTAAAGTCTGCTTGAAATTTGGCGCTGAGAGACATAATTCTGCTTATGCTGGTATAAATAGAGTTAATAACTTCTCATTTCAGACATGTTGTTGTCATTATTACTTACCAGCCCAAACTCTGAACACAGAAATCAAATCTGGCAAAAGAAATACAGAGCAAGTCATGGGCCAAATTGATTTGACTTAAAAAAACATTGAAACAGATGAAATACTGTGTTTCATTTGGAAAAACAGCAGCTGTGTCTGTACAGTAACTACTGTGCTTCTCCAAAGGGTTTTTCCCACATATAGGGCCAAATTCAGCCAAATGTAGCTTGGAGTCAGAAGGTAAAGCTCCCATGAAATTCCTGGATCAAACAGTTTGAAGACAGGGTTACCTGATCTGAAGTCAGCCAAGTGGTTTGAGCTGCATCAACTATAGGAATTCAGTGTAATGTGGTGATGGCTGTTGAGGACTAAGTAGGAAAAGGGAACAGGGTAGAAAAACATCAACTCAAAGGACATAAGCTAAAGGCAGAGTCTTGCTCCACTACCTTTTTTTTTTTTCCTTTCTGGTTATAAGTACATGCCAAGGTCTGTAATTGCTCACCACAGAACATCAACCTTCGTAGTTTACAGTGATTTAATATTAGAGTATCACCAAAGTACAAGGAATTATGTTTCTCCACAGTACCACTGTGCAGCTATAACCAGCTGGCAACTTCCAACAGGCCCTCTGCACAGTATAGGTCCCTCATACCACATTAGTGCAAATATGCTATGATTACAAACTAAACTGTTTTCTGGTATACTGGAGGGTTCTGTCTGGTGTGTTATCTAAAGCATGCTGCATATTCATCTTTTCACCAGTGGTGGGGCTTAAAAGCAAAGCTAACATGAAATGAAACTCTCTGAGAGGACTAAGCAGAATTTGAACCTCTGTGTGTATAACTCAGCAGGGAGCTGACTGGTGCCGTCATTTAGTTGTATGGTGTTAACCCTGGAAGCAAAGTCCCACAGAGCAAGTACAACTCAGACTTGCTCTCAGTGACACCTATACAAAGCCAGAGGAATGCTACCAGGGTCAGAGAAAGTACTCTGATGCCATTGTAACAGAAACTGTATCTGAAGTGACTGCATTTCAAATGTGTGACAATCTTGATGGTTTCTCTGAGTAGAATGGGATTGTTAAAATAGCTTGTAGATCCCAAAGGTGAGGTTTTATTTATTCTTGATTCTCTGGTGAATTTTGTGCCTCAGATGGAAGTGAAGTCAGTTTTCTGATGACAGTCATAGATCTTGTCTGTCAACAGGGTGTGCGCGGTATGCCTGTGTTCCTGAAGCTGAAACTTGTGCTCCAGTTGACATAGAGTCAAAAAATGAGGCATATCCTTGAGCCAGCTTCAGTCCTTTTACACAGGAATGATGCAGGGAGAGAAAATCAAGGCGGACACAATTAGTGAAAATCAGAGACTGCAGTGCTGCTTCTTACTCTGGCTGCATTTGTGCAGGGCTCAGCACAAACAAAGCAGCCTTCCCTGAGCCTGGGATTCCTTACAGTGTAACAGAACGAAGATCACTACAAGCACCAGGTATTTCTGTTAGCAAAAAGCCTGGTAAATGCTCTTTCTGTGCCAGTAACACCTCCTGTTGGCAGGGTTACTTAGCAGGTTCCTGTCACTGAAGCAAGTGAGCTCTCTGTTTTATGAGATTCACCAAAATGGGGCTTTTCCCTGTCATGTCTCTCAAGATACTCTCAGGAGCCAGTTGTGGCCCTTCAATGTAAGGGAATAAAGTGGCCAAAAAAGGGAATGGCCTGAAAAAGAGATGCCCCTTAGATACGCCAAGCAATAGAGAAATAATTTTGCAGTGGGTTGTGTTTCACTGTTTTTCTTCCTTTCCTTTCCTTTCCTTTCCTTTCCTTTCCTTTCCTTTCCTTTCCTTTCCTTTCCTTTCCTTTCCTTTCCTTTCCTTTCCTTTCCTTTCCTTTCCTTTCCTTTCCTTTCCTTTCCTTTCCTTTCCTTTCCTTTCCTTTCCTTTCCTTTCCTTTCCTTTCCTTTCCTTTCCTTTCCTTTCCTTTCCTTTCCTTTCCTTTCCTTTCCTTTCCTTTCCTTTCCTTTCCTTTCCTTTCCTTTCCTTTCCTTTCCTTTCCTTTCCTTTCCTTTCCTTTCCTTTCCTTTCCTTTCCTTTCCTTTCCTTTCCTTTCCTTTCCTTTCCTTTCCTTTCCTTTCTTGGAGTCCAAGCTAGCTGTTCAGTGGTACTGTGAGGGATCATAGGATCTGTCAGGCTGGAAGGCATCTCAGGATTTTTCCAGGCCCACCAAGTAGGGCCAGCTCTGAGGCAGAGCTTGCGAGGTCTCTTGGGGTCCTGAGAGTCTGCAGCAAGCAGGATCAGGCTACCTGCCACAAAGCTGCTTCATGAGCTGTTTCTTGTACTTGTAGTGTACAAGATCAACCCACCAGTGTGCAGTTGGACATGGGGACCTATCTTTTTCTTCCTGTCTTTTCTGGGGGCTGGTATGCCATGTGTAAAGAGCATTTAATTTAGCTCACCAGTTTTTGGGTAGCCCAAGGGAAGGAAAGTTGTTCCCCACACAAAGGCCTCCCAGAGGTAAGTTGCTCCCTCTCACTTTACCTGCAGCCATGTCATCTGAGGAGGGCTCGGCCATGGCAGAGGTGGAAGCTCCCAGCAGCACTTTTCCTTAAAACAGAAAGAAGAGCACTGTGGGCTTGTGCAGTGACCAGCATCCTTGTAATCCTGACTTATGATGACTAATTCTTTGTTATACTAAACCCAGCTGGTGGTACATATTAGCACCGCACACGCACCACTTCATCTTCTACTTGTTGCTACCTCCTCTTCCTTTTAATGCATGAGAAAACAGGGTACCGATAAACCAGCTGACATGCTTGAGGTTGTCTAATCCAGTGGAAGTGCAGGGCCGGTACCCAGGAACTACCCACTCTTTGCCCTGTTTCCTTTAGGCTGTTCATTATGAAGAGTTTCTTTCTCAGTGAAACAAACACCTCACAATGAGCATGAGTGAGGACCCAATGTACTACCCTTGCAAAAAGTTACACTGCATGGTTTAGTGCTACATAAAGTAGGCTGCCTGGCAGCCACTGTATGCAAACATATCCACAATTCCCCCTCTGGATCCCCATGAGTACATAGCAGAGCCCGGGCATGTGGCGGCTGAGTACAGCACCTCTGGAGCAGAGTCACCTTGGTGCTGCTGCGCCCAGAAATAGGGTACTGCAAGAGATATGTGAAACTTTGCTTTAGAGTTTGTTTGGGAAGGGAGGCAAACGTCTGTGCAGAAAAGAGACAGAGGCAAAAATCTCTAGAAAAATAAACTGCAGACAATATGTCGTTAATGCAAAGTCTGGGGTTGGCACTGTAATTCAGGCAATGCATAGAGGTGGGAGAAAAGCTCTGCCCCTTGGAGCAGCCCATTATTTTCACTTGCATTTTCTGTGTTTCCCTGCCTCCAGACAAACCAGTGGGAGCCAATGGAGGTGCCTTCAGAAAGGCCAAGAAGGCATTTATGCTTCTGCTGCTTTGCCCACTCTGTCTTTATGGCAAGACCATGCTGATGCTCCCTCTCCACTCCTGGCTGCTGGGGTGGCTGCTAAAGGAGGCTTGACACCTTGCTGCAATCACATCTCTGTGCCCAGGCCTTTCCCAGAGGGCTGGATGGGTAGCTGGAGTCTCCCAAGTGGGGCAGAATGCATGGCTGGCTGCAGCACTCGTTGAGCCACCCCATGGGCTTTTTTTTTTTCTTTGGCTAAATCAGGTGATCCGCACTGCCCTCACAGGCCAACTTGGCAGCTGCTGGAGGAGGCTGATCTGTACCAGCCAGTGAGGGGCTTTTCTTGTTCTCAGGCTGGAGTTGTTGCTGTCGAGAGAACAGGCAAAGTGCATGCAGGGAGAACTGCAGCCTTGTATATCTGTCACATAAAACTCAGAGCCCCCAGTCTGGCTCTTTATCAGTTATTAGCCTGCTGCTAAAAGAAGAAAAGAGATTTCATAAGTGTGTTTCTGTTCCACAAACCAGACAGATAGTCTGGCTAAATGATTTATGGGTGTGAGTTAGTGCTTGTGTATGTGTATATGCCCATATGGTTCAAATCCTATAAAGCAGAGTCCTGCTTGTGTGTGCGTGTGTGTGTGTTTAATGCTTTATATGGTACATCATTCCTTTTTTGTGTGTGTCTGTCTGGTTTTCTTGGGCAGCGCCAGTTAAATTTCTTTTTTTTTTTTTTTTCATTTCACATGAATTGTGTGGTGGAGGCCAAGAGCGTCTGCCAATTCCGCTGTCCCAAAAATAAAAGTTGACATTCTTCTCCTAGAAACAGTTATCATCTCACCAGCGTAGTCTTGGTTAGACACACCCACACCCATCCCTTTCTTGAAACTGAGGCTGAATTTAATAATGTGCTTGACTGCTTTAATTTCTGACTTAAAATGTCAAAGATTGAAAAGGTCTTTTTTAAGAATGCTGAGGATTTAAGTGGTCCCAGGATGCTGCACTTACAATTGTAAGTGTGCACAAAGGAGCTTGCTGCTCTCCTCCACGTTGGCAGCTGGGAATAGCGTTGTAGAAACCAAGGGCAAATGTGGAAGAAGTTATAGGAGAGTCACCCTACCTTCTCTACAAGTTAAATTCCTCTCTTCTGTCAGCAGTACAATTCATGAATTTCCTTGAATTTTTCATTGTTGATTTTGAGGTTTGGGACTCCTCCTTTTCCACATCCCCAGTTTACTCAGAAAAATCAAACTAACATTGATTTCATCCTGATGGTGCCACAAACAGAGTCTGAGGATGGAAAGCTGCTCAGCTGTGAAGCCAGTTCATTTCCCTGTCTACTGGAATAGCAGGGAGGGGTTGGTAAGAGTCATGCAGGACACATAGTCTCACATTATACTTGCTGTGTGCAACTTGTTTTCTGAGTCACTGGGCAGAAAAGTAGCTATGCAGTGTTGCTGCCATAGGTACAAGGTAGCAACAGCCCATGTTCAGTTCAAATAGGAAAACATAAGTTAGAAAATGAATCCATAGTGTGTTTTACCAAATCACGCCCATTTCCACCTGTAGAATACCTAGACAGCAAGCAAAGTTCTTTTAAGCAAGAATGTCATGAATGCAAAGTGACTTTTACCACTGCTGTTGTGAAGAGCCATGACAAAATATATTCCCTCTTGGCTTGCAGAAAGACCCCAGTTACTCCTCTCAGTTTCAGTGCAGTAGTTTCAAGCTCTCAAAAAATGAAGACTCTTAGAAGCAGCTGACTAATTTTTCTCTCCATTAGTTCAAGCAATTGTAGCTGTTGCGTATTTTAAAGCTTCCAGGGTTGAGAAGCTCTCAGTTACAGTCATTCAGGAGTTGCTCTACTTGGTCAGATCTGTGAGTGGTTTGAAACCAGGGGTCAGATGGAAAAGGGCTGATGTGATGACTGAAGAATGCTTTATCTTTTTCAAGGTGATTGCCAGCCAGGTGAGTCCATTAGATATAAAAGACACTGGCAACAGCAATTTGTCGAAGTGCCTGAGGAGCCTCTTGTGGTCCTTCACAATGGCTTTCTAATGGGGTTGTTGTTCCATTGCCTTTGTAAAAAAGGTGTGTGTTTAAGTCTTTGGAAACTGCAATTAGCTCAGCCTCAATTTCAGGATTTTTACCCCAGTAAGCATGGGAGAACACAGCTCCAGAGCAAAGGGATGTATTCTGTATGTTACAAAGAAATACTTGCAGTATTACAGTTGCCATCAGAAGATGTGCTCTTCTGCCTGTGTTCAGTCTTTGCAAAGGTAACAGTAAGGATGTTGGATTTTTATCACTTATGTGTTTTTGCAAACAGACAAGAATTGTGTTGTGAATTTGTAAATGTAAAATACAAAGTTAGTCTTTGCACACATAGAAACCTAGATAAATTAACTTTCTCAGTTGTGGGTGATTTGCATAATTTGTACAAGCTTTTATTCAAGGCAGCTCTATCTAACTGTTTTGAGAACTGGGTTGACACAATCCACCTGAATTGTAGATGATCTGATCCCATACATAGATTGTGAAGATCAAGAAAGATCCAGGCTGGGATGAATACTGCATTTTGGCTGGAAAATCAAATGTCCTTTCAGGCTCTGAAGTGCTGCCTGAAAATGTCTGTCTTTCTCTCCCTTTACAATAAACCCGGACTTCTAACAATGGTTCTGCATAGCACTCAAATCAGATGTCTGGAGGAAATGGTATGAGTAGTAGTCTGAATGCGTGACTTTACATATGACTGTACAACACAGTATCTTGCCTGTAATAGCTGCTCATATTTCCCATTTCATTAATATCCTATGCACATTTCATAGACATAAAATCCGTAACATTTTTGAAGGGTGTGTGTGTTTTGGTGGCAGTTTTCTTCCTCAGAACATGTTTGTTTGTTTTTAGTGAAAGTGGTAAACATTGTGCTGAATGGATCTGTTCATCATGGCTGGAGTGTGCAACAGATTTGATTAGGTAGACCTAATAAGTATTTAGACCGTGAGTATCAGTAAGCAGAATCTGAATCAAACTTTCAGTCTCTGAGAGACTTTTTGTAGCATTTTCCTGTGAAAAATGTCCAGTATTGCTTTTATTTGGAGGTATGACAGTCTTTATGTACCAACCCATCACTGCATTGTTGTGGTTAGAAGGAGGATAAGCATTAAGTTTGAGTGCTATCCCAATACCTAGAAGACTTCAAGTTGGTTTTCTGTTCTGGGGAATTGCTGGCAGTTTGATTACTCTCTCTGCACTGTTTCTTTCCATCAGGGAGCAACTCTATGAAGTATGTTAAAGGTTGTGATTCTGAAGATCAGCCAGGTTGTTGTCTAACTTATCAGCCCAAAATGTGAAGAGCGAGCAGTAGGCACCTGAACATGGCATCCCCATCTCTGAGGTGGTTTACTAGGACAGATAACCTGGTTGTGCCAAGAAGTCACAGTAAAGTAGAAATGAATGTTGTTGTAGGCTTGAGTGTTGTGGAAGGAATAGGCCTAGCCTAGCACCAGAGTCATAGAAATAGACTTGTACTGACACTAGTACCGATAAACTTCAGGACCTCTTAGGTGAAGGCAGCCTTCCTGGACCAGACACCCTCCAGCAACTGAACCTGATTTTCACTGTGGGCTAGTGGTGAAAGATAGTGAGTTACCTTCCTTGCGTAGGAGAGTCTGCACTATCAGTATAGTGAATTAGTTTCCCTTTGAGAGCCACAGCAGAGTCAAAGATGTGGATTCCCATTCTGTGAATGTGGGTTGCAATGTTCCCTGTTACCTTCAGGAAGCCTTTATCTAAGCAATCAAGGAAGGCCACAATAACCAAAGCAGAAGTAATGCATAGGGAAATCCACAATATTTGGATCACGAGCAGTTTAAAAGCAGTTTGAGTGGTGTGATGGTGAAATAACGTTTCACCTCAGTGCACTTAGGAGACTGTTGAGCTGTATGCAGGGACTAACATAAGAAACCAGATTGGTAGGTAGTGTGTTGCAGTAGAGAATTGCCATGAACTGGAGTTGAGATCTACCCTAGCAGGGCTATAAAAACCTGCCTGCAAGAACATGGGAATTCAGCAGATATGGTCTATTATGAGAGCCCAAGAGACGGTGGAAACGGTAGCTAGAGGAAACTGGATTGCCGTGCACAATAATGTGTTTTATTAATTCTGCAAAACCAAGGAGCTGTCTAGGATAGAGGACAATTGTTGGTGTCTCTCTCCTGGCAATTTATTATTTTATTTATTAGTGACTACTTAGAGAGTAATATAAGGCAGTCCTGTAATGAAAACTGATCAGCATGGAAGTTGAGACTGCTGCTAAGATGTGACAGCATCTCTTTTAAGGAGGAACTTTCTCTCTAGTTTGCAAATCCCAAAGATGCGAGATTTCCAGTGTATGTACAGCATGTGACAAGCTGTTTTATAGCCAGGATTCCCACTGAATGAGTATTTTGAGATCTGTAAATACTTACCAAAGAAGCAGCCTTGTGTTGGTTTCTTACGATGTCCCATGAAGTGGTTAGTGAACCTGAAATTTTAGAAATACTAAATCACCCAGTACATTCTGGTGATCTGAATGAATAACAGCTTGCATGTGAGAAACTGAAAAATACATGTCATTTCACCACTAAAATCCAGTGACTGGGAGAAAAGCCACAACTAAATGCTGAAGCCACACTGAGACAGCACTGAGAAGGAAATAGAACGCTCTCAAAGAATGGCAGTACTTACACATTTATTTCACAAGTTATATATATAAATATATATATCTCTGTGTGTTTGTATAGACCTTGGCAACAAGTTTTTCTTATATGGAAGGTCTGCCTTGGAAACTATCAAATATCATTTTTTTTTCAGGGGAGTATACCTAGAAAAAGGGAGAAATGCAACTTTTAAGAATCAACAGAGATTATGTATGCATCTAAGCTTCTAAGCATGACTGTCCCTTACAGTTATTTATTACAACTGACTGCATCAGTGTGCTGTAGAGTAAGAAGGATGTTTTCTTCCCCTTTTTGTAACTATTTTGTACTCAAAAAAATACAAAGCTAATCTGCATCTTTGATGTAAAGATGAGACAAGCTGAAATACTAATAAAAAAAATCAGACTTTTTTTTAAGTAAATATACATGGCACCTTGGGTTGCTATTTTCTATTGTTACTGCACAGTAAAAACCAACAATGTCTTCATTCACAATCAGAAATACTTCCTAATGGGGCTGGATGCTGTGGCCCCTGCAGCTGCACAGCTCCTGGTCATCTGGGGTGCACATTCCTTGTTGCTCACAGCCTGGGCTATGTATGCAAACCTGGAAGACGGAGGTCAGCTCCATCAGTCATCTGCATTTCAGTCATAATCAACATATTTTTTTCTTTCCAGTTTCAATATTGTAATGAATTTCTGTCTCATGGCAATAATCTTCATACAAAAAAAAAAAAAAAAGAAAAAGAGGAAAAAATAAAAAGGCGAAAAGTAAAGAAAAGTCTAATCCTGGATTATCCCATTCATTCCTGAGTGTTCTGTGCTCAGGAACTCAGTGGGTGTATATTGCTAATCAAACAAATCTGAGTCATAAGAGCTCCCACTCACTCTCTTGCTTCTTTTATTTTCTAGCATCCCTAATATAAACAACAACAAGGGATCACCTAAGTGGCAGCACAGGGTACATGCTGAGACAGAACTTAGCAGTGGAGCTGGCATAGAAAAAAGGAAACACCACTTTTGAAGAATTCTGGTTTGGGATGTGATTCTTGTGTCTTTTAAATCAGAATGAATCAAGATAAAAGGTGTTTAGCATCATGATGTTTTTATGCTATTACACAGAACTTCATGGTAATACAAAAATCCCACACATTATTTATTTTGGTCTTTTAATGGACACAAGGACATCGATTGAGGGTATTGAGAATTATTGGTTTCTTTCAATGGGTTGCCAGAAGGTAGCAGGAATAAAATTTTCCAAAGTTTAAGTTAGTTTTGTCCCATTGGAGACCCAATATGAATTTTATAAAAGAAGGAAAGGTTAGGTTCTGTTAATTTTCAAGAGAGAAAGGAAATTTTAGAATTTAAAGAAATTGTGGGTGAGACTTGTAGCTACCTATTAAATGGGAAGTATCAAGGGCTAATGACCAGACTGAGTCTACTACTCTCACTGTGGAATTTATCTGCAAGGAATTGCCACAGGTCAAGATGGCTGCTGCAGCGTAGGCCACAAGAGTTATGATTCACACAAAGAAAATGTGAAGTAAGTTGGCTATTCTTTGAGAGTTTCACAATGGCAAAGAATGGGAACCAATATGCTGGCCAAGAAAACAGGCAACAATGGGTAAGAGTATGAACATGTAGGGCAGACGTATAGGGGGCAGTCAGCCAACAAAGAGGAAGGAAGAAGCTAAAATAAGCCAGTGAATGAACAGACAGGAAATATTTAGCAGTGAAAGAGATAACATGTGACTTAGAGAGAAATAAGAGGAAAGAGTTACAAGGTTAAATCTATAAAATAATACAGTGGTTATTTAGGGGAAATTTTTCTGATGTCTTGATGCAAACAGAAAGGACAGAACAAAGAAGTACAGGGAAGTGCTGCAAAAGTACAGGCAAACAGAGACAGCGGTGGCACCTCGTCCCAACAAAGAATAACCAACCACTTTTGAACTCTGGCTTATCTTGGGCAATCACCCTGTTGTTTTATATATTTTCTCACCTGGCCTGCAAAGCACGCGCAGTATTTTTGGAGTCTTCTGAATACTTCTTTGCTGCCTCAGGTCTAAATCTCCTCTTGCCTATGCTTTGTATAGGTCATACTCTGTGTCCCGTACTGTACTTTGGGGTTCTGGTGGGGAGGGTTCCTTCTGATGGAGCTGTAAGATTTCTGTTCAGGTGACATTCACACAGGGTGGAACAGGAACAAACATCCCAGCTTTAACCAAAGTTGAAAGGAGGTGAAAAAGCAGATGGGACTAACTATGAAAAAAAAATATTGACTGTTTCAACCAGACCAGGATATTTCAACTGCTTTAGAGAAGTACATCCCAAATCACTTTGCTATCTCTTCTTGGGCCAGGAACAAGTAATGGCAGCTTCTGTCTTAAAGACCTAAGCATGCCTCCAGTCCTGCTCCTTCCATGCCTATGGATGTAATGGGCTGGTGGAGCCCATATAGGCTGGATTTAGTCAGATCAGAGAGAAAAAGAATAATCTGGGAGGCCTGTTTTTTTCAGGTTAGTAAATAAGGTAATGAGCTTTTACAGTGGAATAGAGCCACAATCCTGGGCAAAATTGTATGTTATAAGGTCATACTTTTTAGACAACTTAATAGCAGAAACAGCTGGGTCTACACAGAACATACTACTTTAGCATAAGGTGATTCATGAAAATAAGGGGGATGCTGGGGGGTGTCTTTGTAGTGTGTATGATTTACTTCACCCGTCTTTCTGCATTCCTTCACACTTGAGTTCCAGATCTGAATAAACATGAACTCAAAAAATCTTTAAATGCTTAGGATATGAATGTTGAGTTTGTAGTACCCTGAAATTAAGCAAGTTCCACATTGTTATCATTTTTTGAACGTAGCTTTTTTGGACAACTCTGAAATAACATTTTGGGGAGATCACAGAAAATCATCAGTCTGAGAAAATTACTCATACATTAAGGAGGAACATACATTATGACAAAAGAAAAAGGGGATGAAGATGCTCCAGGACAGCTTCCTTATTCAAAATTAGAAATAAGTGGAAGTGGAAAGGGAAAAATTAATTACTTTGCTTTGCTCAGCACAATAGCACAATTTGAGTGCAGTGCCTGACTTTGCTCTCATTTCAGTGTGATCACAGTGTAAAACTAGTAGTATCGGGATAAGGTCTGTATAGTTCTTAAACATGTTCACATCTCACTAAGCCTTTTCTGTGGGCCTGGCACTGTGCTCACTACTACCCAAAATACAAAGGGAGGCACTGATTTTTGGAGCTTACTCTTTAAACAAAAGCAGCTCTTTCTAGATTCTCTCTCCTAGATTAAAATGAAAATCAGGAAAAATAGATTAAAAAAAAAAAATCAGATGCTTGTGGTATTGGGAGCTTCTTCTATTCTTGTGGTTTCTGATTACCTAGGGACAGGGGAAATTCCTGACCTGGTTGCACAGGATGTGAAAGGTCTGACATCTGACCAAGACTGACTCTAGTTAGCCTGGGCAATAAGAGCAGTAAAGACTACACCACAACCAAGCAATCAAAAAATCAAGGTCTGTGGAGACTTCATGGTCCTGAAGACAGTGTTGTGTCTTAGGGAGGTGCTGATGTCTTTGCCAGCATGTCTTAACTGCTGCTGTTATGTATGACTGCCAGACTAAAGCTATCACAGGTATGTCTATCCGTGCTGCAATCACAGCTTCTTTTTGTTGCATAGGCAAGCACTTGGATACCCTCTATGAATGGTGGCAGTCTTCCAGCTAACAACAGTGTCTGGACTCTCTGCAGTACTACCTGCTTAGGTGTTTCCTACAACATGCCACTTCTTTATTTACCCTTAATCCTGGCTCTTTCCCTTCAGACAGGGTTTGGCAAGCAGCCCTGTGGCCATTTTCTGCACTGAACAAGTGCCAGAGGTATCCCTCTTGAGTAATGACTGGGACTTTCTGATCAAAAGCAAGGTTGTGAGTCCCAGTAGATATTCTTGTTTTTGTGTTTGGTAGCGTCATTGCTTTTCCTATTTTGGCTGTATGAAATAGTTTTCTTTCCTTGACTAATGCAAAGAGCTATTATTCATAGGCTCTTTTTACAAGTCTCTACCTTGGTATGGAAGACATCTAAATCCCCTTCATTAAATTTTCTTTATTCCTCAGGAAACAATATAGCAAAAACTGTATGGCAAAGTCTTGAATATATTTGAGGTAATGCTTTCCCATTGGCTTAGATTTTCAAAAGTTAATTGTTAACAAAAGCAGTTTGGTAGCAAATGTGCTTTAATGATAAGGTGCTTTGAAAAAAAAAAAA
>VXAA01005638.1:152408-174449 GCA_013399115.1 Anseranas semipalmata
AAAAAAAAAAAAAACAACTCACAATTACCAGGCCAGCTTACTCAACCCTTGCTTACATCTGGACAGTACTTCATGCAGTAGGATGTCAGTTTGAGACCTCTAGATGCTTGCTGTTCTGCAAGAAACAGTGCTAACAGTAGTTGCAGCATAAGAAAAATTATGTCAATGAGTTATGTGTTAGTGTTAAAGATCAAAAGGCATTAAATGACTAATTTGCTCGTTAATGAATAGAAAAGTTGCTGTTCCCATTTTCTTTTTTCAGATCAAAGCTGTTCTTAAAATCTCTGAGCTCCCAAAGAGTACCTGCTTTTAAACTTTCATTTTCTTGTTTTAATTTAAAAGATTCAGCTATCAGACACTCAGCAACATCAGCATGTAAGGCACTGACATAAGTACATTTACAGACAGAGATATTCGCTTAAGAAATGGTGTTTGTTGCAGTACCCTATGAAGTAATGATAAGTATCCTGAACTTGTGCAGAGAAAAAGGCCAAAGATCAAACAGATTTCCTCACCAGGGAATGGTCCTGTAAAAGACAATGATCCTGTTGTTTGTATGGTAACACAAAAGTTACAGACTGTAGATGATGATGACACAGCTTGGATTGAGATATTTTGAAAGATACATGGAAGATATTGGATCTTTCAAAGACAAAAGGTTATTGTCTTGTCAGAGTGGTCCCTGGGCATAGTCCTTCTCATGTTATTGGGGTGAAATGTTTGCTACTGGCCTGTATCAGAAAGTAGAGGAACAGTTCAGCTGGATGATACATAAACTAAATGAGGCTCTCCTCTGCCTCACAGGATAAGAGGCACATATTTTTCAGACAAAAGAAACTTAATTTCTAGTGGTGTTATGAAGATGGCAGTGACTCTAACCATTAAACAAACTAACAGCAAGTGCTGATCTGTGTCTGTGTGCACTCACTTCAAGGCTTGCTTCCCTTTTGCTGACTCAATCACCTTCAGTTAGCTGTTGCTCAGACGGGGGGAACACATAAAGTGAGACCAGCTGAGTGTGCTGACAGCATTGAGGTGTTCCTGGGGAGTAGTTAATGCTAGTATCTTCATAAGATTTCCAAGGAATTTGCATTTATTTCTTGGATGGAGTCAGCATTGGTTAGTTGGACCAACCATTGTCTAATTTAATGTTAGTCCAAAGTAACATTAATATCACTTGATCCTACTGATCAGATGACTATTGTGTAGTCCATAAAATCTCAGGTATCAGCTACCTTTACCTTATGTGGAAAATTAATTTTTCCAGCAAAATTAAAATGTTACTTGCTCTATTAAAAAAAAAAAAAAAAATGAAGCCAGGATATTTCTGTTTGGGTCTGCTTGGTGTTCATGCTGTCACTTGCTGTTCTCTAGTACTTGTTTTCATCTGGCATTCTCATTAGATTAAGGCACCATCCTATGAATATATACCAAGAGACAGCTACCTCATTTAGTTGAAAATCAAAATTATTACATAATGCAACAATTTGGTGTGATAAATGAGTAGAGGGAGTGGAAGAGAAATGATGAGGCTAGCAGTGACAGGAAACAGAGCTATATAGACCGGGTGTAAATTTTGCAACTTTGCAGTACATTTGTTTCTCTAAGATATAAAAAGAGGAAAAAGATTGATGGTGTCAGTAGTTCCTGATGGCCACCTGCTTCACTATTATGCTGAAAAGATGAAGGTGCATTCCTCTATACATCAGGATACATTTTATGCTTTCTGTAACAAAGAAATGGTATTTTGCACAACTGCATTTTCTGTTTAGTAGTAAGAAAAGGAATCTGAAAAAATAGAGTAGAAGTCTTAGATCCTTGAGCACTATGAGCTTGCTGATTTTGGAGTTAACAAACACCCTAGCATGTTGTTTTGCCTTTGCCTTATAAATATTTTCCAGAGGAGTGTTATGTCCTGACTGAACCATCTTGCTACCATTAACAGTGAATGGAGAAAATGGTCATGAGTGCTGTGCTTGGATGAAAGCCTGCTAGTACCAGTAGCACAGCAACACACAACACCCCTGCTCAGACTTTAAAGAAAACATCATACTAAGTCATCCACTTCTCAGGTGTGGGAGAGCGGTAGAGCTGACTGTTGCATGACAGAAAATGACAGAACACATACACAAGTAGGTATAATATAATTATAACTGTGTGTGTGTATAAACTGTGGGTGAGGGTGGCAGATAGGGAGAGAGAGATCAGACTGCCATTTTCTCAGTGAAATCTAACCATATGTCAGAATATAATTTTGTTCAAATTTGCAGAGAACAGGAGTCTTTCCAAAAAAATGTAAGTCCATTTTCTGAGGAGAGCAGCTGAGCAGAAATGAGGGGTTATGCTGGAACTGCTAAGAAATGCCAGTAGTGCAGTAGTGTTGTGTCCCAGGCACAGAGCTCATTGTCTCTGCAGCCAATAGCTAAAATGATTTCACTGAGTAAATTGTACAGGCTGCCATCTTCACCAACAGTTGGAAATAAACCAGATATATTAAGCTCCAAGAGTACAACTCTCTGTCACCCCAAGTTAAAGTGCCTCCAAAGCAGAGAACCATACCACAGTCTCATCTTCTTGATTCAAGCAAAGAGGAGGAACCATAACATGATCTGACCAGCAAAATGGTCTCGGGAAATTGCTATGAAAAAAAGCTGAAAAGTATGATTTCTAATATGAGAAGTTCGCTCAAGTCTAACACTATATGGATTTCTAAATTGTTTGTGTGTGTGTATGACTGCTAATATTGCTGTGCTCCTCTTTCATTATTTCATGTATTCTTGCATTTCTGAAATTCTTTCTACAGCTAATTCAAGCAACCCTCCTGAGCCTCCATAGCCTCCTTATCATCCCTAGAATCATCCCCTCTGTTTTGCACATGGATTACAACACTCAGGTTGTGAGAGTGCTGTTTTGTTCCTGTATGTTTAACCAGAGGAAGAGCTGTCTGCTCTACAGACAAAGTGTGTGGTGTCTAATTCTTCCCATCAGGAGACAAATTTTTCAGGAGCTCAGAAATTTGTCTGATTTTAACAGCTGTGGCAGCTCAGTCAGTTTGTGGTAGCACCTGATGGCCTCCACTTTAGGGCCTCATTGTGCTGGGCATTGCACAAGCTCATAGTAAGAGGAGCTTCCTGTTCTGAAGAGCTGAGGAAATCGGGCAGAGAAAGGTCAGGCACAGGAAGAAAAGACCCAGAGTAGTAAAGTAATTGGCCCACAGTCACACAGTACAGGGACAGTACAAAGATTAAGAGATGGCTTTTCTGACTCCATGGCTCTACCCAGTGGGTTGTGCTGCAGGGGTGACGTAATGGCCCTTTGAAGAAGAAAATTCTGAACTTCCAGATGAAAGGAGCAGCTGTTTACCAGTGATATAGTACATAGATTCAGTGCAACGCTTCTCCTCAAGTGCCTCCCTTGCCCTAATTAATCACAAGCTGTTAAGATATTTTGCGCTTCCCCCATGGACTGATATCCATGCATTTCAGAAATCTTTTTTCACCTTTTTTGGGGGAATCTTTCTTAAGAATGAAGCCTCTGGGATAGAAACAACATCTTGTGCATAAAGCAAAGAGAGCAGCTTAAGTGATGAAATGCTAGCCCCTGGGAGCTCCCTCTGCACATCAGAGCACACATCCTCCTCAAAGGGCTTCTCCTAGCACACCACCTGAGGGGCTCTCCATTTCCTGACTGAACACCACATGGAAAATTAAGCTTCACAGAAAATATATATAAAATCCAACACCTCTCTATAACAAGCTCTATGGAGTGGCCAGATATTAAGTCGTTAATTCTTACCACTGTCTAATAAATACATGGTGTATAATTACCACCATATAGTACTGTGCAGCACACAATTCTTTTAATGTGGTGATCAAACTGTAATTTATGTCACTTTTTTTCCTTACATATTCTGGGTCCTTCCTCCCATTTCCTTCTGACAACAACTCTCTTTTCTCTCTCTCACTTGCTTTCTGTGCAATAACATCTGTGTTATGTAGCCCTATCCCTTCAATGTGTGCAAGATTTCCTTAAGCTCATTAGAACATATACTGGGACCAACTTACCTCATGAAGCACCAGTACTGATTCCTGCCTCAGACTCCTACCCAGGGCAGCCCTCATACCTTCAGCCCAAGCACAGCCAAAATCTTGTTCTGTGGGGAGTGAGGAATGGGATATGTGGAACAAAGCGAAAAAAAGAAAAAAAAAAGTTATTGCTCTGGTTTCTTTTTACTGTAAAATCTATTCACTTTTATAAGCCTCTGGATCTCTTTTCACTTGTATATATACAAATATGTATATGCATACTTATGTGTGTATATGCATATATATACATAGATGTATACATACAAACGGCCTGAAGCTGCGTCAGGGGAGGTTTAGGCTAGGTATCAGGAAAAGGTTCTTCACTGAGAGGGTGGTAGGGCACTGGAACAGGCTCCCCAGGGAAGTGGTCATGGCACCGAGCCTGACAGAGTTCAAGAAGCGTTTGGACTATGCTCTCAGACACATGGTCTGATTTTGGGTTGCCCTTTAGGGAACTAGGATTTGGACTCGATGATCTTTGTGGATCCCTTCCAACTCGGGATATTCTATGCATCCATCTAACTACACATAACATTTTGAGAGGTATCAAGTACTGAGTCAATGTGCCTTTTCTCCTTCCCACTTGTCAAAGCCATTCTTCAGACTCATTAATACCTGATTGTGCTGATAAATGATATGCCATTGAACAGCATTTCATGAACTTGCTGCTGCAGCAGGAGAACTGGAGCTGGCTACTTTTTTGTGCAGGGCTACTTCCAGAAAATTAAAAAAAAAGCAAAGGGGCTGTTCCTAGGAGGAGGAAAGGGGACCCAGACTGCTGCAGCCACTGGCATTATCATGTGCTGGTGGCCTCCTATCTGTTGGTCCCTCACCAGCTCAGGTTAGGAGAGAGGCTGACTCGCAGCCCCAGCACAGCCAGCTGCTCCAGGCCCCAGCACCACTGCCTTTCATTTTGCTCTCGCCCGAGACTCTCGCCAGCCTCCCTTTTACGGTTTTATGTAAACTCTGGGGTCCTGCTGGATGAAAGTGCTCTCTGTTTCTCAGCAGAGCTGCGGCTTTTGGATTTTACAGCTCCAAAATTACTTCACGATGATCCAGAGCACACATCACAGCTCAGAAACCACACGGGAGCTGTGCTGGTAAAGGAAGCTGAGAGTTGCTGAAGTAGCCAGACTGAAATTTATAACCGTGACCTGGGCCTTGTCAGGCCTTTATGACACAGTGTAAAGTGAATTGCTGCTTAGTCACCAATTTGCTTGGCAAGATTGGCTGGATTAGGAAATACATAAAAGGTCAGACAGTAGGAGTTTGTCTAGACATCCTATTTTGGATTATATGCTCTACATGTTTCTGTGGCAACCCCTGCAAAACATTCATATTTTAGCAATATTTTTGAAGGCTTCTTTTCTATAATGATCTACTAAAGCTTTTGTGAGCAAAATTAACTTGTTTCTTCACCATGCGCTGCCCCGCAGCTGTCCAGCTACACTGTTTTGGAAAGCGAAGGGGAGTCACCTCAGCCAGGCAGCTGGAGCGCCGGCAACACTTGGTTCGTAAGGGAAGGAAAGGCAAGTCCCTCAGGAACAGCATGTGCTATTGCAATCAGTGACTGAGCCAAGAGATAGGCGCCGCATGCTCCCTTCTGCCTCCCAGGCGAAACTTGTCCACAATTCATCAGCTGCCTTCATTGCCCGGGCTCCATTTTGACCTCTTCAGTAGCAGAGGCATGGGGGTGCACAAAAACAGCAGATATTCTGTCAAATTCTCTGTTTGCAAATAGCAAATTGAGGTCTGTGAGTAAAATAAGTGGTGTTACAGCTTGTAGGTTGCAACTGAGTCTACCAGGATTTTATCTGGGTCAATCAGAAGTCTTAACAAAAGCAAGCGCCTTCAAAGCAAGTATTGTAGTGAGGGAGAAAAAACAGCAAGCCAAGCAAAATGGGCTCCATTGCCAAGTTTTTTTTTACTTCTGTGACATTATTGTTATTTACTCCCTTCCATCCTATCTGTCTTGCAAGTGAAAAATGGGAACAATTTCAAATTTAGAGCTCTGGGATTCCTCCTTTCAGCTTTTAAACTGGATGAAAAAAAGAACTCCAGGAGTTTCAATGACACTAATTGGATTTGGCTGGGCTTTCCATGTTGAATCAAATAGATGCCAATTTAAACTAAATAGAATGTAGCAAGACAGATTTTATGAAAACCAAGGGCAGATTTACTTTGTCTACTCAAGTAAAAATTAATGAATAAATAAACACTCTAGACAGCACTTTTGACCAGGTTCATTAAAGTAAGTGCATGCTTTAACTTTATGATTCCTATCATCTGATACCTAGAGAACTGTCTTGCAAATTCGTTCCTGAAAGGGCTGGTATTTATTAGGAGTGGTCAGTTTTCTTTCCTTTTTCTCATAATTATCTTCTGGATAAATAGTACTGTAAAGGTGGGTTTGCATTGCTGCCTGCTGACATAGCACTTCAAGCCATGGTGGTGCTAATTTACTGGTGCAGCAGACGTTCCTGTGAGAATATAATGCACCTTCCTAGGTAGTACTCTTCCTCACCCGTCTCCAGGCCCTTCAGAAAAGTGGATATCATTATCCCCATTTTGCAGATGAGAAGCAGTTGGAGGAAACTAGGGCTTACAAAAATAAGCAGACAGTTTTGAGAAGCTGTGGGCTATTTGCAGCTTCCCTGACACTCTTAGGGTGACAGTGCTGTTTCTGTCACCACTGGCTTTTCATACATGTGTTGAGAAAGTGTGTAATTAGGTTAATTTGTAAATTAAACTGCAAAATACCTTACTGAGTTATACCTGGGGTAGACTGAAAGCACAGCACTGCTGAACTGAGCAAGATTTATGAAGTAAGAGCAAAGAGTAATAGTTGCTGTGCTGATCCCCTTTGAATCTGAAATCTAATTCTCCAGCATTTCCCAGGCAAAGTGAGTCAACATGTATTTGTAGTTGTCTCTGGAACAGTCAGAGGGATTGCACATGCATTTGAGGAGTGTAGCAACACCCCCAGGGCTCTGGGTGTGTGTGCTGATGTATGTGCTTACATCTATCAGATTCTATGCTCTAAAATAACCACAGGCAAATGCTTATTTCATGGTCTACCTGTTCATCAAGGCTCCCAGCTGACAACCTACGAGTCAAACACTTTGAAACTGAAATGCTCAATGGAAGGGAAGTTCCAAGTTTGACCAAGCAAACACCTCTCTGTTTTTAAATTGTTTTCAGCCAGGTTCCTTTGGTCATACTTCCTTGGTGATTTGCCTGTGAAATGAACTTTTATCTAATGTTTTGAAATACTGTGTTAATAAGAAGGCTATACAACCACATCAGATATTTCTGAATTCCAGCACCAATCTGTTTTCTATTATTATTATTATTATTATTATTATTATTACACAAACAGATCTGTTTAGGCAAAGGAGCTATGCAATACAATTTGCCAAATGAGTAACAGGTCTCTGCCCTAAGGAGCTTACAGTCTAAAGGCAATTATGGCAAGGTTTTCAAAGGTGCTGCATACCCACAATTTACGCTGACTTCAGTAAGAACCTATGGGTACAGTGACAACTTTGAAAATCGTGCCAAATATAAATAATTACTTTTTTCTTCTTTGATATCTGGAAGTCACTTGTAACTTCTTAATTACAAACATACTATTGAGTTTTATTATTTGACTTGCTTAGTCCCTTCTCCCCTTTTCGGGACTGACCTTCGTTTGGTTGATAGATGTTCATCATTTCTTCTCTTACAAAGGGGAACCCGATAGTCCTCCTAGGGACTGCCAGCCACTGCTAGGGAAAATCCTACTAAATGCAGCAGCTGTTGGAATTAACTTCATTCCTATTTTTATAGGTAAATATGACCAGAAGTTTGTCTATTACTTGTAATGGATAAGTTAAGGGCACTAGATTTCACTAATGCTTACACATATAAAGGGCAAGTAGGTGAAATATTTCAGATCTGTGATAGTATATAGAAGAAGTTCTCAGGACAAAGGAAAGGGAGGTTTTAATAAGTGGTTGTGCATAATGAGGAGGATATTTTAAAGTGGTTTTAAAACATAGACTTCCTGGCAAGCTAATAACTTTAGAATGCTAGGGCAATGTAATCTGTTGCAAAATACATTATCAAATGTAAAACTTAAGCAAGTTGCGCACAGCTTATTATATTTTCCACTATTCATGAAGATATCTGGATCTGGAATATGCACTGTGTTTTGTAGATGACCTCTGATCTCTTCATCCTCCTTACTGAGCAGTGCAATGCAGTATGTATTTCTAAAGTGGGGTAAAGGGAATTAGCATATTGTGCCTAGATTAAAAGATTTTTTTCTGGGCACTTGAGTGATGTTGCTATCGTTCTGCTATAGGACTTTATACTCCTCCCTCTTTTACCTTAAAACTAGGCTACAAAATATCAGCATTTTTATGAAGGAGAAAAAGTAAGTGAGAAGATAAATCTATTGATTTAATCTAGATACTAAGTTACAGAAAAGCAGCGTAGAACATGTCAAGGCTTGAAAATAGAGAAGAAAATTAATTCTGTGTATGCAAGGGAAAAAAGTAATTTTAGTCACATCTAGCTCTTATTTAGTGCTTTACTCTTGTGGATCTTGAAGTACCTTAGTGAATCAGTTAGTATTACTATATGATTTACTGATGAGGAAAGTGAGAAACAGACAAGTAATTTCACATGCTCAAGGCTCCCCAGTATACCAGCTAGTAATAACACCAAAATCCTGCTGCAGTGCTGCATCCACTAGATCTTATTATCTCCAAATGCTGAATTCAGCTGAAATTCATGCAAAGGCATTGTTAAATTATCACTAATACCAGCATGCAAACTACAAAGGAAATTGGATTTCTCTGATCCACAAAATGACTTGAGAACTGTTCCCTCCAACCATGACATCTGCACTCAAACCTGCTGTGAGACTGGAAAAGGCAACAGGTTCTTTTAACAATCTGCTCAGCCCTTCCTTCTCCTCCTCATGTAAGTGGAGGCTAAAGACTTTGCCTCTCCTCCAGCCTTTCCACCCAGGTCGCCCTAGAGCTTCCATCCCCCTTCAGAAAAACTGCTAGATAGTCTTCCTGTGAGTTTCCTCAGTACCTGGCTTCCAGCCAGAGCTACACTCTTTGGCACACTCCTCCTCAGCTTCACATTGTCCACATACTTAACTATGGTTATAGTTATTAATGCATGTATCATCTTATTTTGGCAGCAGTTTTTTAGAAGATTAAAAAAAAAAAGAAATTTACTGCTTTTATTGATTTTGCTTATCTCCCTTGCCAAGTCCTCACCTCCCTTCTCTTGGGTCTTTTCCAATGTCTGCTTTCCTCCACATAATTTTCCTTCTTATTGAATATTGTACTGCATTAATACTTTTTCTTCCTATTTCCCTCTGCCTTTTTCACTCATCTACACTTTATTTCTGTTCATGACCTCCACTCTTCTTCTTCTGTCGCCTTTCCACATTCCTCCTTTTCTTTCTAGTTTGTCCCAGTCCTCAGCCAGAAACAGATTAATCGTGTCAGAAGGTTTGGGGAGTTTCAGAGCAAGTGCATGAGCAGCAGTTGGTCAAGCCAAGCAAATCGTCTGTGTTGAGCAGTTTCTTAGCAGTTTTTCATCCACCTTCTTCTTTCTCTGAGCATATGGAAGAAGGCATAGCTGAGACATCTGCAGGAGAGGTGCTCTGTAATAATAAAAGATAAAGAGATGACACAGCTATCCCAAAGCTATAAAGTGTCCATGCCTTTTCATCCTGTTTGCCACAGCTAGAGCTCACCTCACATCCACTTTCATTATATTTCTTTAGACGTTTAGATAAAGGTTTTGACCATGAGTTAGAGCAGGGATAAGCCATCAAATTTTTGCAACAACCCTCAAATAAGGTTACTTCTGTGGCTAAACTAGAAAGTGAGGTCAGCAGGACCGTAGCCCCTCATAATGTTATTTATTCCAGTGATGTAGATAAATTGACACAAAATTAGGTGTGTTTAGATGCGGCTTTGGTGATGGTTTTTTGTCTACCTAGGGACTGCCCAGTCAATATCACAAAAATATTATTTAATAAAAATTATTTATCGCAGAGAGGATACTTGTGTTTTTAATTGTCCAGTCTGATTCAAAGTTATTAAGTTGCCCGCCTACAACACTTGCTGTCATTCCATGCAGAAGGGTACATATGGCACAGTATGGTGTGACTGCTGTACCAAAGAATAATAAAACCAGTACTGGAAACAGCTTTCAAGGAATATAAACACCTCAAAATGTGCCTGTTTTGCAGGCAGAGCTGGTATGACCAGTGGATTGACCCACTCCCCAGGACCGTGGCCTTGAGTCCTGAGGATCATTTCCCCCTCCAGTTTGCTATTACGCCTCCACACCTGCAAAAGTGGCCACAGTGGGAAGAATGGTGAGGTAAATGGCACTTCCCAAGCCTTTCAAGCACCATCCCACGCAGATGTGCTCTCAGCGGGGACAGATGACATGGTGTTTAAATTGCCTGGGGCCCTGCCTACCTGGACTCCTGTCACTGTCAGTGGAAAAGCTGTAAACAAAATAGCCTCAATGTAAATAGCTTCTTGTTTAAAATCTTAGTGCCTTCAGCTGTTTCTGTCTGAAGCATGTTGAGGTGTAGGAGGGAAGCCCTAATGGCTTACGGGGAGCTGGGAAACACCAACTTCTGTGAAATGCCTGTGGCCAGTCTCAAGTGTTCTTTGAGGTTTTATTTTTAACTGTTTCAGTAAGTAAGAGGTTGAGAGTGATTGTTTGGAGGATAAGTAAACAAAGTGTCGGTAATTTAATATCAGCTATGTACTTGGCCTCATAACTGTTTTCTTTTCTGTCTGTCAGTTCTTCAACAAGCCACAGAAACCAAATTTTAATCGTTGCCTCTTCCTCAAAACGTGATCACTTTTGCAGTTCTCTCCTTGACAAACTGCCAACAATGCATTATCATACACGTAGGATCTCAACAGACTTTTAAAAGCTGCTTATCACTACAAGCTGTCTGCTTGGTAAGAAATAGCGTTGTGTTTGCTCTACTGAAACAGTAGTTAGCTGTGAGGTATAAATTTCTAGATGATGACTGCAGAGTTTGGATGGTGATGCAAGGGCCGCAGAGAAGGCAGTAACTCTCTGAGAATGCTTGCCCAGGACTCCTCATCACTGAGAAATGGATAAATATACCATAAATTGCAGTCCGATTGGCTGGAGTCTTCAGCTCCTAATTATTTGCTGCTAATGCACACACTGGAATGAGAAATCTAGCCAAGTTACTATGATGCATGCTCTATCTCCTCCCTCCCCCAACCACCCAGCTTTTTTACATTCAGTTCTTTAATAAAAATGCTATTCTTTTTCTCCCCCTTCTCATCTCTGCCTTTTTCGATTCTCCTCTCTAACACTCTCTCGAATGGGTCTGCCCCATCTACCTCAAGTAACTAAACAGACCACTTCATAGAAGGATTCCAAAGGGAAATTGCCCATTCCCTTCATCTGATTGGTGAGGTAAAACATTGCTCTTTGAAATTTTGTTCAAACTAATAATACATCCATCCTCTGACGCATATACAGATGTGAAATCTGCTTCCTATTAATGTCCTGCTAAAATGTAGGTCATCTGGCCTGCTGCTTCTGTTGATACACTTCCAAAGGGTTGAGCTATCTATAGCTGTGATAAAAGGTTGCTTCTGCAGATAACCACAGTGCATATATAAACATCGTTTTATAGAGTTTTCTTTTCATAAAGGGTTTCCATCACTGGAATTAATACAGAGTACTTCAGGTTTCCTGGATTTAGCTGTTCTAAATCAAGGTAATCTGTCTCAGAATTTGACAGGATATCTCCTTTTAGAGTTATGTTACTTTAAGTAATTAAAAAAAAAAAGTTAACTATTGCTTTCAGTAGAGCAAAAGTTTGCTTGCTTTTATATCTGAAATCCTGCCAATTAAAGGTTTTATTTAACAATTAATCCCATTCATAATTAGGCTCAACTAAACATTGTTGTATATATTTTCTAGTCATCACACTACTGAAGTCATAGATTGGGATCCAGAAGATGAAAGTAAATGGGCTTTGTAACGGACAGTCACAAATGACTACACAGAGCACATGTACAGCACAGACAAAGGAGTGAGTGCAGTGAGGGTAGACATGCACAAGTTGTCTTCTTGTAGTGAATATCCTGGTAGCTATAAGGATGTGGGCTGTCAACCATGCACACTTTGTCAGTCAGATGATGGGGACCTACCTGCTGCCATCACTTCCTTGCTGCTGGGCTCTAGACCAGGCAGATCAAAGTCAGCTGGTCACAGCACTGACCCCAGGGGTAGCTGTGTGGCTTGGAAAAGGCTTGCAGGCCACAGGGGACAGGGTTCACACCAGCTTAGATGCTGAGGTAGTTATTCCAGGCTCCCCAGTTCAGGAGCCTACTTTATGACGCTGAACTGAACTGTATTGGGCTATAGTGCCCCAATTGCCATTGACTCTAAAGGGAGCTGCAGCAAGCAGTGTGGACATAGATATCAACATGAAGTCAAATGAAGACTAAAAATGCCAATCACTTCACAGAGCTTTAGCTTTAGGAGAGTTTCTGTAAGGGCAGTTTATCCCCTTCAAGGATGTCTCTCTAATTGGATAAAGACACAGCCTAAATTGACTAGTTAAAACATGGTGCCGAACAGTCAGCCAGTTAAAATAAGTGATTTGAATTCTGCACCAGATTTGACCATATCTTGTTTAACGGTCTTAGGAAACTAAACCATGTTGTAATTACTGTTGTAAATGTTACATCTAGCTATATTTATTACCAAGCCAAAAGCTAAGAAGATATTGCTGTTTTCTCTTAATCCTCTGAAATTTCTTCATGCACATATTTATTCTGTCACTGTTGGAATATGTTGACATATGTTAACCAGTGAACCTTAGAAAGAATCAATGATATCAATAATTTCACGCATAAGTACTTTCCATGGTCATCAAAATCAAGTGAAGATGTAATGAAATGTTGCCCTCATAATGACCACTCAGACCTGAAGCCATGCACTGGATCGCTCACGTCACCCATATTTGGAGTTTGCATAACTGATACAAATTGATTAAGAAGCAGCATGAGATGGCTCTAGCTTCTTCAAATGCCAATTTAGTATCTGATTCCAGTAATGGAAATGTATGGTCAGCTGGGATTGAGCTAGCCTTACAGTTAGTGCATAGTGTCCATGAGAGCTTTCTGTGTTCACTCATTTCCTGTAACTGCTGGTTTGCAGGGGGGTGACAGCTCCAGGTCTCTGTTGCACTGGTCTAGAGGCATCTTGGACTCCAAAAATAAGGTTACATAGGTCCTCAGAGCATCAGGCAACTTGATGTCATCCCCCTATCATTCTTAAAAATATTACTGAGGTGAACAATGCCAGCTGAGAAAAGCTGCTGTTTTCTTTTGATTGTAGCTGATGGGTCCAATTAGCACAGAATTTGTACTTATGCCTTAACATTTTTTTCCCATTGTTTAAAGGGCATATATAAGCTGAAGATCTATGTAGTGTGCAGCTGGTGCAGTGACTACCAGGTGTAAGATGCAGTGACTGAGGACTGTGCTGGCACATGTCCTAGCTTTAAGGAGCTTCATCCATGTAACCTCCTGCAGTTAATTTGCATTTGCAGGATCAGACTCTTCACCAGCCTCCTAGTCATTTGACTTAAATTTTCACAAGTGAGCAGGGGCATTTTATTTTAGAAGAGGAAAATACTGGTAATAGAAAGTGCAAAATAATGACTTGGAGGGCAGGGGGTTACTACCTTCTCTCCTTCTTCTTCTTCTTCTTCTTCTTCTTCTTCTTCTTCTTCTTCTTCTTCTTCTAATTCTAATTCTTCTTCTTCTTCTTCTAATTCTTCTAATTCCTCTAATTCTTCTAATTCTTCTTCTAATTCCTCTAATTCTTCTAATTCTTAATCTTTTTCTTAAGGGTTAAAAATTGCTTGTGTTTGAAAAGGATATAAGGCCAAATGTTGTTAGAAAGTTTTTGCCAGATGTCTGCAATTCAGCTGTTTTTTGTATGTTTGGTTGGTTGTTGTTGTTGTTGTTTTACTAGAGTTGGTATATTTTCTTGAGAAATGAGACATAGTTCTACCAGACTCTTTACACTAAAATATTTCAAACCCATTTCACCTAAGAATTCACTGATTATATATACTTTAAATGAAATTGGGCAAATAAGAATGACCACTGATATACAGTAAATTGGTTTTGAGTCCTAACTGTGACATGGGTACACTGTGATATGGGTACATGGCAAATCATTTGGGAAGAGCTGAGTTAGTTTTTCAAGACAATCTCAGAGAATGAGTTCTGATATTCCTGCCTCCCAGATATTCACTTAATAACCTGGTGAGTGTTACAGTGATAGCATAACTAGCAGGAAGAGAAGAGACATTCTTGCCTCATTCCTCTTAAATCAAGAGGTAAAGAAGAGGTAAAGTAAAGAGGTAAAGTAAAGAGTTTCAAGCTGTTATCACCAAGGCATAGTTTGTTGGAGGAAAATTTTTATCCATGATCTAAACTCATAGGCCAGATTAAAAACTTCTAAAGTAAAGAACAAAAAATCCCTTGGGATCCTATCAAATGTTTTCTTGGAATCAAAACTGTGAATTAGGCTTCTATTTTGTTCCACTGTAGGTAATGAATAATATTTAATAACCTCCTTATGTTATTGTTGGCCTGCCTCTGAAGGGGTTACCCTGACTGGTCAGTGTGGATAATAGATGTCAGAAAACGTGCTAGGCTATTTGTATATACCTTGGCGAAGGTTTTACTATCTACATTCAAGAGTGATATGGGTCTTTATAAAGTGCGTGATTTTACAGCTTCTTTGAAAAAATAGTCATTGTTGCTTCATTTAGGACAGTCAGAAGAAATAACTTGGAAGGCTGTCTATGAGGTGTACACAGGGGATAAGTAGTTTCTTTAACTAGCAGAGTAGTCTAATCCAGGTAGATTTTGCCCAATTAAGATTGGGTTCCATTTCAGAGGAGTTGGGCCACTTGACAACCACCAGGACAACAAAACCTCAGCCTGTGCTTCTGCACTTCCTTCGCTCTCCCGTTGCACTGTCATGCATCTGCTAGCGGTCAGTCACCCAGGAACTAGTGGGTAGTGCAATGGTTGTACAGAACAGCATGAGCTGAGCTCTCAGTCCACAAAGACTGAAAATCACTTACTTAGCAGCTGTGCAACCAAAACACTCAAAGCTCTCTCTGAACCAATAAATAAAAACAATGTCAAGTGCCTCACATCTGCTATTGAAATGGGTTGTCTGTAACACAGGCAAATGGCAATTTAAACCTCTAAGCAAATTTCAACATTAGTTACCTCTTTTCTGCAATGTTATTATTTACAGCAAACCAAATTAATGCTGTTCAAGTTAAAACAAAATCTCATGTGATCAGCTGGCATATCCCATATTTTTCTTTTTTTTCTGCTTTTTGCAAATGAGCAAATGTATGGATTCTCTGGATAGCCCAAATGATGTTCCTTTTTTCACTATGGAGTTTCTGAGCATCATATGTGAGGATATGGAGGACCATTCCTGTTTCTTTGAACACTTTTATCCTTTGATTTAAGGTTGCTTTCTGCTATATATATTTTTTTATCAGAAAGTGTAGAAAAGTGATAGCAAACTGTAACTGCTATGCCCTTATTTAGAGGGGAGTTCTTTTTGCTTCTTTGAGGCCTGCTGATCTATCATCATAGCTTCTCAAGGCTGAAACTTTTATTTTTCATCTAAATCCTCTAGAATATTCTCTGTGTTGCATCATGTTATGTTTTTCTTTTGTTAACATTAAAAAAGTTGCTATTTCAGGTCTCCGTGATGACCAGCTTGATCCCAGGGTTTTGTTGCTGATCCCCATTCTGCAAGGAGAAGGAAACATTGTTGCAAGCCTCTTTACTCTGAGAGTCTCCACATATTCCTCTTCATGTGGATGGCTGTGATTTGAGTCAATTGTTATTCCGGTTCCTAGAATCACCCATCCTTGCAGCTCACAGAGGAATTTGGCTGGTGTCATGCTTTTTGTCCTTTTTATTATGAGCAGAATTCACGCCAGATGAATTGTTAGTTTTGTTATTCAGCGGCTGTCGCTCCCCACAGGGGTCCTCACTGCCCCACTGGTATAATGTCAGTCAGAAGCTGCAGTGTCTGAAGCCAAAGTTTCTGCTTTCTGAAAAAAGTTTCGTTGATTGGTTTGGTTAAGTAGAGTCAGTGAATGCTAAACAGTTCTCCAGCAGGTACTAAGGCTCCTGTAATTATTATATTTAAACCTTGACAAGTTTGTTGCTGCTCCAGACTGCCACTGGTGACCACACAGAAAGCTACAGCTGAGTCCAGGGCTTTACAACCCATTTCATTATCGACATTTTTATGCTTGTCTAGATAGACAGGGTAGCTGAGAAGAATTATAGCTGTTTTTTTTATACAGGAGATAGAAGCCTTTTCTATAGATTTTTGTTTAGCACTCACTGGCCACATTTTTGAAGTGCCCCTGCACTGCATTCATAGTTTGACAGATTGTTCCCCTGACTCACCCAGTCCCAGTTGTGCTGTCACTGCTGCGTTGTTTCCCTCTTCCCCATCACTGCCCAACCACAGCCCCTGTGCTGCAGACAGGAGGAAGCTGACAGGTCTTTCCTGAACCCATCAACCCCTGTTTGAAGTTGACTTCCCCAAGGGAGGGGTGACTCCACCACTCCAGTGGCTGCAGGGCTCCTTCAACCATGTTGTGCACTGTTCTGTGCGTCTGCCAGCTTCCCCCATCTCCGGGGGCAAAAGAGAAAGGGAAAACAATAGGGTGTGAATGAGTAAACAGATAATGGCATTAGAAACTCCCTTCTGGCAGTGCATTAAATCTTCCTTAAGAGCTTCCTGAAAATATGAGTGCTAAAATATGTGGCAGGGATGCCAAACCTCAGAGCAGCAAGCTGTTATAGGTCACCCAGACCAGATCACCGAGCCCACATCTTTCTCTCAGCCAAGCTCTTTCCCCACAGCCACTCAAAATTAGAGCATGTTCTCACTTAACAAATTGTTTTGGAAGTAATTTGCTGCCAACTGCCACATTTGCCAGGGTACCATAGCGTCTCTGCTGTGACATGACTAATATACAGGTGTTCCTTCCAACAGATGCTTATTCAGTGCAGATAAGGACTCCAGGCTATAGTCATAAGGGGCAACATTGCCTGCCACGAGAAAAAGTGTGGATATCGATGGTGCATGGCCTGCCTTTGAGTAGCCAAGGCAGAAGCTACCTTTTCTGTGAAGCAATGGGATAAATGCCCCATATTTAATAAGACTTTGATTCTTGCAGCTGCAAAATTGCACTGCAGTTTAAAGAACAGACAATACAATGATTTGCTGATATTATGGTAGTGCTGAGTAGGCTGGCTAGAGGGTTGTACTTGTACACACATCGAGTGAGGAAGACCATTATTTAGCCACAAAGCTTAAATCTTCAACAACTGAAAACATATAACAGGAGGCCAAAACAAACAACTAGGCAAGGACTAGAGAATGGAGAAACAAAGAACAGTTGATTAGAAAAGCAAAACTGTAATTCACAAGCCAGATCAGGATTTAATATTTCTGCTTTCTTGATGGTAATAATTTAGAGAGACACACAAATGTCAAAATCAGTTCTTTTGTTGCAAGAGCTATGGGTCTGTTGCAGGAGAGACTGTGGCAGCTGCAGTACCTGAATCTGCTGTGTCTCAATACCTGTGGGGATGGCAAGGAGGCACCCTGGGAATCCTCTGCTGCTGCTTTGGCAGAGGTAAGTGCTGAGCACTGCCCTTTTCTCTTTCAGTCTTAACAATTCTCTTCATGGCAATGAAGGGAAGGAAGTGTTCTCTCTTCCTCGTGAGATTGCACCCCATTCACAGCACTCCTTCCAGGCTGCAATACCCCTTGCCAAAGCAACAGCTTTTGTAACTTGGTGTAAGCACTGATCCCTCCTTTACTGACCTTCCTTTTCTGGTCACTAGATAACTCTTTTGGCTTAGTCTTAAGTTACACTGAGTCAGCCCCAGCACCCCAGAAGTGCATAGGGGTTATGCAGCTGAGTTTGCTACATAGCTCAATGGACTGCATAACATGGCAGACCTAATTCATAGCTGATCTTTGGCTACACCCTTATGTTCAAAATGCATGAATCAGGTCTTGAAAAATTATGGGACTTACTTAATGATCATGAGATTTAATAAAAACAAACATAGGTTTCTCTTTATTTCCTTTTAAAAATTATTTTACTTTTATAATTTTAGGTGGCTTTTAGATCAGTGTTTAAAGTTCTTCTCCACGCCCATGAGGGCTGCAAGCAGATGTAAATCCAGGACCTGGAGTTCTAATTAAAAAATTGAAAGCTGTGATATTTGTAGTTAAAACAGCAGCACTAGCAGCCATGAAATCACAACAATTTACATTGCTTCACATACCCCAGGTTTAAAGCAGTGCTACTTAGTGTCTTCTTCAGTGTGAGCAGTGGACCTGGAAAAAAAAATGCCAGCCTGGAGCAGGGACAACTCTTTGGTGTCCCTGTTGAAGAGTTCAAGCCAGATCACACTACTCCCACATACGCTGAATGCGTGATGTTGCTCAGTGAAGATTTCTTTCTAACAAGTCTACATTTCCAGCCCAATACTTACTGTCTCTGCAATGTAAAGAATTCATTTAATATCTAAAATGCAGTGAACACCAATGTCCTTCTGGGATTGCTTGTCCCATACAGTGTATATGAAGTGTAATATTAATTTGCTTTTGAAGCTCTGGGGGGATGGAAGACAGAAAGGCTGTAGTAGAATGACAGAAAANAAAGAGTGTTTTAAAGTGAAGGTCTCCCCTACTCTCTTTGGGTGGATGTCTGTACCCGGTGGAACTGGAAGTCTCAGTGGTCTGGATCCACTGGTGACAGTAAGACAGGCTGACTTGTGAATCCGACTTCTGAGGTTTTGTGCAAGTTAAAATTCAGCCAGACCTTCAAATATAGCCTAATTGGGAGTTTGAATTTATGTAAAGTAACTGAATTTGGGCAGACAAGTTTCCTGGAAATTAGAAATGAGTTCAAATGGCACCATTGCAAGCCAATTTTTAAGCAGTCCAAAGTCTAGCCTAGTTGATCAGCTTCTCTTCTTCCTCTTTCCTGCCAATCTATTAAAGATTTGGCCTATGCAAGGATGTTGTTAAAGATAGGAGAAAACTGCAAAATGCACATTTGAAATCAGTTTTGGCTTTTGGAAACCCTGAGGTATTGAAATACTTAAACTCTCCTTGCTGAATACTATTCACAAAGTTGAGGTTTCTAATATTGGCCTGAGCCTGAAGTTTGTGCTGGTAACAAAAAAATATGAGCCCTTCACTTTGTTCAGTCTTTGCTATTAAGGTCTTGTGAACAATGGGCAGACCTTAAACTGCTGGCCCTAAAATAGCAAATTTTGTGTATTTTGAAGTTTGTGGAGTGATGCAGAAATTATAGGTGAAAAAATAATTTTTAAGGACTGCCCTAATGCAGGTACAAAGACTGTGATTAATTCACATAAGGAAAACAACCTAAACTGAAGTGTGGGATTTGTTGTGTTTTTTGTTATTGTCGTTGTTGTTTGGTTGTTTGTTTTTTTTTCTTTTTTTTTTTTTCCTCCTGTGGTCATTTTTATAATTGATTAAAAAATCAGCTCTGATCAAGGAACATTTTAATATGTTTTAACTATGTCCTACTTAGTGGAGATGTAATAATTCAAAACAATTACATTAAAGTAATTATATTTTAATAAACATAAGCTTGGAGCTTCAGACTGGAAATAGAACCTGTACCCTAAGCCAATTAGCAGCTCTGAAATGAATAGGAGACAGTAGATTGCTGTTTGTGGAGTGCATTTATTAAAACAGTGACAAATAATCTATTAATCTTTCTCCAAACATCAACAACATAAAAGAGTTCCTTACCTCAAAGTCAGATGCATTAAATAATTTCACACACAAAAAAATGAGACGCCAGAAATTTACATGTCAGGATATGATTTATAGCATGAATTAGCTGCTTTTGTGTGATTAAAGGTACAATTAAATTCCAGTGGCAGTGTGTCGCCACACCGAATGGCTTGGCAGAAAGCTGATCCTTGGAACCCCTCTCACAGGTAGAAGCCTTCCTGTTGCTGATGGCACAGGCAGGCCAGCAGTACAGCATGGTCACTGGGTAGGCTCCTTCCTACCATTGTTATGCACAAAGGAAACACACAAGCTTACCACAAGCTAGGCAAGCCAGAAGGTACTGTACATACCCAACAAGCAAAATACAATAGCATTTGTAAAAACAGAAATATTGAACAAAAGCCATTTGGCTGAGACTGTAGAGGTACTACAGGTCACAAATGTAAAGGCAAGCAGTCAACTCAAAAATGACATTACTTTCTGAGAATGTTTTACTTGTCATGCTGGTATTACAGGGAAGGGGCTGTGTATTTTCCTTTCACTTGCTTTCCTTCAGCCCTTTTTCTACAGCCAGATCTCCCAGTTCTCCCTGTTGCCCTTGTTTTAGATGCTGCAAAGGAGCAAAAAGCATTTAAAAAGCTGTGATGATGTGAATTTGGAGATGACACAGAGACACAGGAAAGTCCAGAGGCACTTGGCATTAGTGTCATTTCAGAAAACACTTCTTGTGTTCCCTGCCTGTCGGGCAGCATCTCTCAGTAGCTGGGGGTCATTTATTGGGGCCCTGAGGCTCAAGCTCCCAGAGTCTGTCAGAACAGAATTGTATGCAGACAGCCGAGGTACATATGTAAAGCTATCAAATGTGCTTATTTGCAGTCTACCTTCACAAATGTGATTTGTTCATTCACTTAACACTGCGCAAGGACACGGCGCTGCTACTGCTCTTGGTATTTTTAAGATTTTTATACTGATGCTTTTATCTCAATAAGACATTATTTCTTTCATATGGCAGGCAAAAGCAAATAGCTTAAGCTTTTTGGTGGTGAATCATGAGTTTCTAATTTATCTGAAGAAAAAAGAAACAATCTAACAATAAACAATAGAAAAAATGCTGGGTATACATATATGCAGGCCAATACATTTTCACTGGTAGCATCATTGCAAGTGATAGAGTTAAACTTCAGATTCATTATGTAAGTAACTTTCCTACCTATACTGATTCTATGTCTTCACTTTTTCCTTCTCTATATCCACATACTTCTGCCTGCTTGATTTTCTTTTGCTCTGTTGTGCAGCGTAGTCTTTAATGCCTTAATTAACAATCTTACCATCTTGTTTAGGATCTCTCTATATCTATTGTCCAAAGGGGTGATTCAGCAGATATGAAGCTGATTTGTAACAATCAACATTATGGACTGTAATAATCACAGAATCACAGAATCACAGAATCCTTTAGGTTGGAAGAGACCTCCAAGATCACCTAGTCCAACCTATGACCTAATACTAACAAATCCTCCACTAAAACATATCACTAAGCTCTACATCTAAACGTCTTTTGAATACCTCCAGGGATGGTGACTCAACCACTTCCCTGGGCAGCCCATTCCAATGCCTCACAACCCTTTCAGTAAAGAAGTTTTTCCTAATATCCAACCTAAACCTCCCCTGGCACAACTTTAGCCCATTCCCCCTCATCATATCACCTGGCACACGGGAGAAGAGACCAATCCCTACCTCACTACAGCCTCCTTTAAGGTACCTGTAGAGAGCGATGAAGTCACCCCTGAGCCTTCTCTTCTCCAGGCTAAACAACCCCAGCTCCCTCAGCCGTTCCTCATAAGACTTGTTTTCCAGACCCCTCACCAGCTTCGTTTCCCTTCTTTGGACACACTCCAGCACCTCAATGTCCTTCCTGTAGTGAGGGGCCCAAAACTGAACACAGTACTCGAGGTGCGGCCTCACCAGAGCTGAGTACAGGGGGACAATCACTTCCCTAGTCCTGCTGGCC